>JAYDZE010169780.1:0-21833 GCA_034509125.1 Monilaria moniliformis | reverse complement strand
GTAGAAGTCAGTTGTCGCGGTCAACATACGTTAGTGCTACTTGAATTATAATATGTTATTTATTTTATTATAAAAAAACATATTTGAGTATTATATTTAAATTTTTTTTCCGCCCCCCTATTTTTTCGTCTGGATCCGCCACTGTGTGGGTTATTTGCGAAACCAAATTAAAATATCGAGTTTCGAATTATGATAGTTGAAAAAAGTGAAGGCTCTAACTTTGATGAGCGAAAGCATATAAATATTCGACCCAAAAACTTAAGAAAATGTAGGGTAGGTCTATGTAACTAGGGAATAATTAATTATAAGGCTAGGACAGGATAGGAACTATTTAAATAGTTTTAATCCAAATAATAATAATACTATTAACTGTATTTAGAAAACATTTTATTTATTTTTGGTCAAAAGAGGAAAAAAATCACTTCTTTGGACTATAAAAAAATATCTATAGCCGTCATGTACGGCAATTTAATACTATAGATTACATACATATATGACTTTGTCACATTCTGTATTTTATTATAATTAATTTACATTAGCCAATAACTCGACTAGGGTTAGAATATTGATGGATTTGAACCAGAATCTGAGGGGATTTTATTAATCTCTATATGGTTGTTATTAAGGTGCATTGATATCTATATGATTTTTATCAAGAAAAAAGTCTTTTAGCAAATGTAGGTTTCTTGTGCGAGAAATATTATGTAATATGATTATCAAAATTATATCTAATTTTCTTCTAAAAACTCATATCTAAATATAATAAAAAATCTGCTTTTCTTTCATAACAGTTTTCCTTTCCAAGAAATGTATTACTCAAAATGTAGGTATTCGAGTTTTATGGTCTAAAAGCATACCGACATCAATATATATCTTTTCAAGAACTCCTAAACTTTTGAATAAAATGCATTAATTGGAAAAGCAATTAACCTAAGCCAACCTCTAATCAATCTCCAAAAGAAATAAAACTTTCACAAGGCACATGTTTCTTAGCCACATAAAGAAATGGATAATATTTAAAAGAGCCGTCTAATAATTACATACATAGATGATAGGTGTAACATGGGTTAAGAGATAATTAACTAAAATATGTGCTTAGTGGTGATGAACCAAAACCCAACAAACGCAAGAATCATCATTGGGAGAAGCAACAGCTAATGGAGGTGGGCTCCATGTCGGTTTCACTCACCATCACAATGTATGTATAGTGTAAGTCTAGTCATATGATGTTACAATTGACATTAATATCCTCCTACTTACCAAATTTCTCTTTTGATTTTTTTTTAAAAATTATAACCGGTTTAGATCAAAATAGTTAAAGTACTACACCGTATAAATATGGGACAACAACACTGCACGCAGACAGACAACAACACCAAACGTAAGTGGGACAAACAACTTTGCACACAGACATGACAACTACATCACCATAAGGTGGGAAAATACACCGTATGTAGGCGATATTTGAACCCAAGATCTCTCACTAAGGAGAGTTTTTGAGAGTCACAACCCTACCACTTGAGCTAAGTCTCATTGGCAAATTCCTCTTTTGAATTAAAGTCATATGATATGAATAAAATCCGTACATTTTTAAATATTACACTCATGCGATCCTTGATAAAATATTTTATTTTATCAAAAAGAATATCTATCATTAAATATTTCATTTTTATTATTATTATTTTTTATATGTAGGCTTTACTTTTTTACTAACTCATTTCACTCATATTTTATTATAAAATTAATATATACAGGTAAGATCCATTTCATTCATATTTTTTCACATTTCTTCACATTTCTTAAAATTCGTGTAAAAACTAAATGTGATATTTAATGGTGATGGAGAGAGTTAAATATAAAAACTAGGGTTGTAGTATGTTGCACAAACGATATTTCATTTCTTAAACTATGCATGTAATTAATGAGTGGTACGGACAATTTCATACATATCCTTTCTTAATGTTCATTATTTCTTTGGAAAATAATAGCAACACTTGTCTTCATGTGAATGTAACTTGAAATCCGATTTTTAGCTCCAAGTTTCGAATTTTTATATGAATGTAACGACAATTAATTGAGGTAAGTAAGATTTCTATTTTCTCAATTTTGTCCCATGGAAAATTCGAAACTTCCTCCAAATGTTAAGATAATTTACAAATATTTTGATGATTATATATTTTTAATGACGCACTTTAGCAAACGAAGTAGTTGACTTTTGTTCTTTATCACCCCACACTACTAGCAGCTAGTGGATTTTTTTACGTGTGATAATTCATGTTTTGAGGGTAACTTTGGAAGTTTAATTATTTCAGATGCACAGAAAATATGTGACCCATGAGTCAATTTTATTTGAGAAAGAAGTAAAGAACCTGGAAGAATAGTTGGAATTACAAAAACTTAAAATTATAAATAAAAAAACACTTGGAACATAATATATTTGAAGGAGCAAAATCTAATAATAACCCTAAAAATACCTGAGATTAACTAACTTAGATGACAATGATTTAAGGAAGATGAATAATGTATGTGACATAGCAATTAGTGTACACATCTTTCAAGAATGAAATAATGAGTGGGGAGACTATGCGAATCATTGATTTGGACATAAAGTAAGTGGTTAAAAGAGTAGAACGCCAAATCATCTACCCATCTCGCCTTTCTATTGGTGGGTCCCGCTCCCACAACTTATATTGGGTGCACCCAGATCAGTGGGCCCTGCCTCTACTCTTCACATTCACATTTTATGTTGCATATCTAAAGCTATCAAAAATTAATACACCATTAGGATAGTCACAATTTATGAGCCATAAATAGGCCAAATCTACACAACTCATCTGTCATATCAATTTTTCAAGTCTGGTCACAAATATATACAACTTATAGGACATAAACCAAGTTAGATTTTAAGTATTTATATTCTCATCATTAACTTTTTCAATTAAAAAGTTTTATAATTAAAATAAGTTGAAAAATTCAATAATTTAAATAAAAATTACATAATTAAAAAAATATTACATAATTGTAAGAAAAAAATACAAATCAGAAAAATCATAATCAGTGTCCAACAGATTTGATAAATTGATTGTGTTTTTGCCTTTGGGTCTCGGTCATCGTCGACATATTTTTTGACAACTCTTTGTAGTTTACGTTCAACATCAATGCTTCATTCATCGAATCCATTTTTTAGGCTACCTACGAAAATTGGGTTGCACCCTTGGTTCCACTGCTCATCGTCGCCTTTCATTTTGCCTTCCGCTTTGCTGCTTTTTGACCAATTAGATGGCTATCACTCGACCCCGACTCAGGAGTCGGGACGTCTTCAGCGTTACCGTTGGTTGAGTATTGGCTGGAGACGGACAACTTTGTTCACTTCGGACCACAATCATCACTGCCGCATAACTTTAGATGGTTCTTCACAATCTCCCACATGTCATCGTATTTAAATTCCTTGGATTGATCCTCATAAAAGGTTCCGAGAGCCTCATTTCGAAGATCCTTCGCGCTTGCGCCACTCGATCATACTTTATTCAAGTAGTTGATGTAGCCGATGAATTTTGAAACGTCTTGCTACACTCGAGCCCAGTGCTTTCCTAGGTGTTGACAATTTCGCGTAAATGTCCCATGAGGTTCCAATTCATAGTTGTATGCATAAATGATCTTATGATCTTCTCCCATAAAATTTTATTAGTTTGCTGGTTGTCGATTATGGGATCTTCGGAGACGTGGACGAATATTCGACCACTGCCTTTGTCTCCTAGAAGGAATACTTAATTCGGCTCATCGTCGCATTGGATCTTGCACCCTCTTCCACTTTTTCCACATCGTCGTTGTCGAGATAGATCCCCAAGAGCCCAAGTGGACTTGAATTGGACACCGTGAATGGATGATTAGAGAAGTTTTCGGCAAATATTGTGTTTAGATTGTTTGGATTTGTGGCTTGTGGCATGTAAGATGTTTTGGAATGTGTCTTGATTGTTTGGATCGACGCCGTAGTTGCAACAATATAGCAGAAATTGAGTGTACGATCTTGGTCGAGATTGAGTGGATTGTGCGGATCCATTTTTGTTGTACGAAGAAATGGAATATGAATGAAAATAATTGGAAGAATAGATGGTGATGAATTGAGATGAAATAAAATGTGTCGGGAAAACGATATTTATAGAAGGGGAGAAAAAATAAAAAATAAAAAGGAAAAGAAAAATGTCGTTGGAAGAGGAAAAAAGAAAAAAAATAGCAAAGGTTGCCGAAACCACATGGCAGCTTCTCTTTGGTCGAGAGACGTGCGACACGAGCCACTTCTCGCATCTGGTCCGCGGCCAGGGAGTGACGGAGGTGGGTCACGCGGAGTCGGCCGACCCTACCGTTGGCTCATAAGTACCAAAAATTCTATTTAATTCGGTGTTTCGAGCTGCGGTCGACCCCACGTGCAGCAGCTTCGCCCCGCACGACCCCGCATCCGCCTATATTTATGATAGTGACTATTATATTTATTGTTAATTTTTAACTATATCTGATTTCACGAGTTCCGTTCCCTAAATCCGTCATTGCCCCAGCCCCAATCCCGGCCTCCTCCTTTGTAATGGGTCAGCGCCACCGGGCTTGCAACGCGGCCTAGTTTTTCGACTCGTTGCGACTGCCCTTACAACACTTGGACTGAAGTTGGGTTGTGGAAAGAGTATTGAAGCTTCAAATTTTTTGCCAACTTGATTCGCCAGGCCGTTCGATGTTAGATATTTTAGTGTAATTGGGTTAACTAAAGTGACCAATCGTCATAAAATACTTCGTATAAGTTCGGAGGTGCGGAGTGCATGCTTATATGAATATGTTATGATCTTACGGGTTCGCCCCTAAGGGACGGGGGTACGGGAACAACGCTTCTGGAAGCGGGGTCCAAGGGGCGGCAGAAGGACTATGGTCAAAAAATTCGTTCGAGTTTAGGCAAATTTGGGATCCAGAAGGACTCACCCGGCCGGGTGAGAATGTGGCATTTCGCCACCCGGCCGCGTGAGACGCTCCGTGGATTCCAGAGACTTCTACCCGGCCGGGTGAGACTGTGGCAGAACTCCACCCGGTCGGGTGCAAAGCGTAAACTTGTCCAGAGAGTCACACCTAGCCGGGTGTGTCTCTGGCATAGTTCCACCCCGCCGGGTGCATGGCAGTTGAGACCGTTTTTGCCCGTTTTTGGTCGCTTTTTAACAGTTTTTCTTGGTTCTTTTTCACACAGAACGAAACATACTCTCCTCTAAACACTCTGAACTTTATCCGAATAAATATTTTGGGTGAACCTACCAAATTGATTTGATCTGAAAGTGCTGTACACGACTTTCAAAGTTTCCGTACATTGTTTGTTCGTTTATTGTTAATCCTCCCATCCAGAATTTCCTACATTATGGAGTTAATCTGTCGTCATTATCTGCCGCCATAGTCAGTAAGTAAAATTATTGTTGCAAGGTATCGTAAGCCATACTTTTATTTGCTAATTTTCGCTGCATTTTCAATTGATCAAGCTGAAGTCTTGATCTTGATTTTGATTTTGATTTCCGTCCATCTCCATTCGCGTTTTTCTTCACCCATTTTCCAGACACACCGGCCGTTCCGATGAGAGAGAAGAATCAATCTCAAGCTTCATCACACCCTCTTTCTCTCTCCTGATGGATTGTGGCGGTGGCGAAAAAGAAATGTGAATGAACGCAAGGTGAACTACTTTAAAAATAAAATACGAAATTAATTTATTATTTAGATAGTAACATTATCAGTTATCACCCTTTCTTCCTCAAAACAAGTTGAAATTTTAACAGGAAGACAAACGCAGCAAAAATAGAAGATTAACAAGATAAAATTTTAAAATAATCAATGATAAAAACAAAAAGGAAAAGGAAAAGGAAAATTTAATACTACCTCCATCATAAAAAATAATCTTGTTTTTTCATTTTGGTACTTATACAAAAAATAGTCTTATTTTATTTATGAAAAATTTCTCACAACACAATACCCCTAAACATCAATTTATTTACAACTTATACTATTAGTACCCACCACTTTTTATCTCTCAAATCACTTTTTCTTCTTCTCTCTCCTATTTTATCAATTACTTTTTTTCTCTAATCACTTTTTCTCCCTTTCTATCTTACTTTACCAATTGTACATTAAAACCCGCGTCGTCCACCAGTAAGACTATTTTTGGTGGACGAATGGAGTATTAACTGCAAACACCTTACATAAACCTCTTTCAAAAACAGTCTTTTTTAATTATATTTTGCATTTTACTCCCCACTTTCTTAATATATAAATGTAGTTTCTGTCACCCATAAAAACTTGTTCTTAAATATATAAAATAGAATCTTATCCCCCTCATTAAAATCTTATTTCCGTCTCCACGTAGACGTTCAAAGTCCCATCAATGCAAATCAAAGGAATTGGTGATCAATGGAATTGATCAATATGGTTAATGTCTATCAGATACAGACAGTTAACTTTTCATTTAGCAGCTGGATACTCGTGCTGAAAAATAAAGTTGATATTGATAAGAGGAAGATAATAAAGCAGCTAAACCTGATATTAACAATAGCAATGGAATGGCTATCACAAGGTGCAAAATTTTGATCATAATGGGATATGAGAACACATTTGAAGCTCAGAGCCATACCAAGAGCCTTGAATCGCACTGCTGCCTCTTGTCACATAATCCTACTGTTCAAGCATTCATAACGTATCTGGTTCAACTATTGAGAGCACCGAGTGCTTTCATGTCCTCCAGGAATGCCATATATGAGTCATCAATACTTTGTGGTTTTGATGCAGACGACGCGCCAGTGGATTCTTGCTTTGCAACTGGTGGAGCCACAATTGGCCGGTTGGAAGTTGTAGGGGTGGTTGTCTTTGGCTTCCCTTTAGGAAGGGCAGACTCTCTCCTGACTCGTACCGATGCCGGAACCTGCAACATCACAATCTTGAGGTTAAAATATCCTAGGGCTACAGATAATCAGACCAAGAATTCTTGTCGAGGTTGTAATCTAAATGAACAACCAGAAGCGCTGCAAATTTAATCTCTAGAGCACAGAATGTCTTCATCTATCAAAAGTTTTCACAGATGAAAAGGACTATAAATTTTTATGTTTCGGAACAACAGATAAGGAGCTTGTCGTTAAGATCTAGTTTGGAATTATAGCTGGAAAGACTCCCCTCAATTCGCATAGAAAATGATATATAAGGAAAAAGGACACTATAAACGAACATCATTGCAGAAGCAGATAAACTCACCATAGCTGTAAGCTCAGGAGTATGCTGAGCCAGAGGCCTCTTTACAACAGTGGATGCAGCAGATTTGATGTATGATGGCTTCTGAGGAACAGCTTGTCGAGCAATAAAGTCGTCTTGTGGAATAGGGGGTGGGCCAGGTGGAAGCGGTGGTCTCATCATTGATATATGTGCAAGGGGAGGTCCAAATGGTGGTCTTGGCAATAGTGGAGCCATGAGTCCAGGGTGCCCAGGTTGCCCAGGTATTCCAGGAGCAGAAAATGGGGGGCGCATATCAGCTGGTGGTGGTGGTGGAAAGTGTGCAATGCCTGGAGGAAGTATATCAGGCTGCAAACTTGACCCTATGGCAGCTCCGGGCATCTGAGGCTGTTGCCTTAATGGTGGTGGGGGAGGAGCCATTTTCAGAAGATCTTTAGGATCTATTGGAGTTTTTGCCTCAGACTCAGAAGATGGGCCTTCAGGCTGGGCATCCAACTTCACGGGCATCCCAATTGGTGGAGGCTGTGGAGGAAGGCTAGTAGGCATCTGACCAAAAATCAGCAAGAAAAAGCCATCAGCTAAAAGATTCAGTACAATAGACCCATTATATTAAGATGATTTATTAAAAACATAAAGATTTCCTGTCATCTAGATTATGAAGAGCTCCACATAAACTTGAATGCAACATATACCGAAACTGGAATCTTGGAAGTTGATTCTTCTGAATTTTCATTCTCGCCACCAGCAGTACCAGGGGGAGGTGGTTGGGAAGATGGCTGGACTGGTGGAGGAGGAAGAAATGGAGGACGAACAGCAAGTAACTCCTTAGGTGGTGGGCCAGGTGGAGGAGGTGGAGGAGGCAAAGGGGGTAAAGGCAATGATGATGATGTAATATCTCCCACTGCTGGATTTGGAGGCATTGGGGGAGGAGGCGGCAAAGACAAAGACACAGGTAAAGTAGTGCCTTCTCCAGAACCTAAGCCCGCACCAGGCAAAGGAGGTGGTGGAGGAGGAACAGGTAAGGTGCCATCCTCTGCTTCTGATTGTGATGATGATGCCACATTAGTCGAGCTATCTGGTAAAGGTATTCTTGGTCCTGCATACCCAATAAAGCAGAAAATCTTAAAAGTTTAAGAAGTAAATGGTGTGCGGAGTAAAAAGAGCTTCTAAGAAAGTCAAGATCATGGTCCTACTTCCTAGGGAAGTCAAATAAGACCTATGACATACCTATTGATGATTTAAACATTGGAGGTTTTCCAGGTGGGGGGGCTCCAGAAGGATTCAGAGTCGGGTGATAATAAACTGAGTCCTGCACAAACAAATTGCTAGATGTCTCAGCAAATCAGGGGAAAAGAGGTTCAATAAAAATAGTAGGAAAATTCAAGTAAACTTACTTCAGGTCTGGGATGTTTGACTCTTTCTTCCTCTTCTGCAGTAGCTCGCCTTCGAACAGGTCCCAAATGACTGCAAATATAGTTGCACAACCAAACTTATAAAGCACAAACTCGACATGAACATCCGTAACTCAATAAAGAAATTTAATTAATTTTATATTGCATAGGGTTAGGGCTTCTTCACCTGAACATAACTGGTGCTTCACCTTTTTCCTTCATCTTTTCTTCGTATTCCTTTACAGCAAAAGAAAGAACACTGTTAATGCCATTCTACTTCGAAAAGGAAAGGATATAAAAGAAACTAAGAAATCGATTTTGTTCATTATCTCTTTGCAAGGATTTCATAGCTCTTCATAATGGAAACTCCATGTCTAAGTATGCATTATTCGTGTGTCTAATGCTGGCAACCATAAAATTAGACATAATAGTAAAGCATACTAAACAGCTTAAACAAAGAATTACCTTCCTCTTTTTCATCACTAGATTGAGTGTGTCTTCAAGTTGTCTCTTTTTGTGTTTTCTAGCTTTGTCCAGAGCACCATCTGCCTCTGCAAATAATAAAATAATGATTAAGATACCCTGTAGACAATGTGAGTTACCATCTCTCCCACAAAATAAAGTGAAAGAAAAAGAAAACGTAGTGTGTTTTGGTAGCGAGAGATTGCACCAACTGTCATTTCATGAACCAGCCAAGCTTAGACTAAACAATAAAGTGATAGAAACAAGAGCAGTAGCTAAATTAAAAATTTAGTCACTAACAGATTTATTAAGATGAATTAGCTGAACAAAGGAACAAAGTCAACCATACATAAAATACATACATTCTGGAAAACTTCACCAGAACTTTCACAAACTATTTGTGTAGAAAGAGTTGGATTCATCTTGTGCATCATTAGATAACAAAAGTACAACTGCAGCATGACAATGAGTAATTAAAAGAAATTTTTCTTCTTCCTGACAATGAACAAAAACAAGACATTCCATGAATATATTTTTAGTCTATTTGTTTTTTCTCGCTATCTTAAAACAAGCTAACTGGATCAATGTTAACCCGCAAGAAAAGAGAACAAGCCAATCGATTGCTTATACCAATAAATTGAGAGATTACTTCCTCTATATTTTGCAAGTCTGGAGGCATGTATCAAAAAGCGCCACCCAGAACTTAATGCTTTGCATATCTATTTCAAAACTGAAGGCAAAGCTAGCTTAAATCCTAGAAATAAGCAGTGACTGAAGAAACAAGGTGGCAACCTAAGAACTAGCTTCACTTTCAAGAAGGGTAAAAAACAGGACAGAAAATACAGCTACTTCCATACAGCCACCTATTACTTCTGCTTTGCGATATATGAAATGAGAGAGCAAGGATGTCATAAGTTTGATATCTATCAAAGCGCATGATACCAGCTTCCGCCATAAACTCTTTGTCATACTAAGAAAAGTGATAAATAAGACCACATGTTGGTTAAAGAACGTTTTATCATAAATATTTCACCCTTTCATCATGTTTCTTGAAATAACCTAGGTGGCAAAGATCATCAACCTAAAGCACAGCCTGAATAAGTTAAAGAGACTCACTAACGTAGAATCACGAGACACCCAAAATAATGCAGCAATGGATTCTAAAAGACTTACTCATTGCTTCCAGCTTCTGAATCTGATCTTTCAGAGTGTCCGGGTCCTTCTTCAAAATTCCAACTTCTCGTACCTTCTTCCTCTCCTTCTTGTTCTGTTCAGTAACATCAAAACAAACTTAGAAGCATTAGAACGAACATCTACCGTCCGAATTACTTAAACATTTGGCAACTCATCGAGACAAAAGCAATAACATCACAGGGTTTCCATGCCCAATATTGTTATTCCCAAAATATCCACTACATATTAAGACTCAACAAATACATACGAGGATTGCACGAGAACACATAGTGATCAAACTTACCCGCTTCAATTCCTTCTTGCGCAGCTCTTTGCGGTATGCATCGGTAGGGTTCATGGTTTTGCCTCCCTTCGTCGTCTTCACCATTTTGACGGCTTTCTCGGTAGAAAAATATAAATAAATCCTCAATTAGAATCTCTCCTTGCCCTTCGTCTCTTCAATTAGGGTTTGCAAATGGATAATTGCTGGTTCAGAACTGAGTAATAGTGCAGAAGGTTTTGCGATTTGGGGATGAAGGAGAAGGTCTCGGCCTAATAATTAATTTCTGGGTATTTGAGATTCTGTGAACGGGTTATTGGATAAATATGTACTTTTTCTTCTCTTCACGTAAATTTAGGAAAGATAATTGTCATTTAAATCATAATTTTGATTTGCAATGATAATTGTTATTTAAATTATAATTTTCGTTAACTTCTGGTCAATCCCATAACTTTTAAAACTAGAATATAAAATCATAACTTTTGATATTTTCTCAATTATCTCATATATCAAAATTACAGTGAAATTGGTGGAGACGTGTCAGCCAGAATTTCCGATGTGGATGAAATGTATGTTCTTCAAAATGATGTCGTTAAGATAATTATCATTTAAATCATAACTTTTCGTTGAATTCTGGTTGAGACGTCACCACCAATTTCACTGAAATTTTGATATATGGAATAATTGAAAAAATGTTAAAAGTTATAATTTTATATTCTAATTTCAAAAGTTATGTGATTGACCAGAAGTCAACAAAAAATTATGATTTAAATGATAATTATCTCATTTAGCAATAATATCCATTTAAACTTATTTCTTAAAACCATAATGATTATTTTATTAGCTAAATTGCGAAAATAAATATTCGTTACTGTTAGAATGGGGTGAAAGACAATAATAGTCATTATTATATAATAAAAGTAAAATTTAGTTATTAATATAAAAAAGAAAAAATTATATATATTCACAATTAAGAAGATTAGTATATATATATAGGAGTACTAGTGTCAAATTAGTGCTCTAGATTTTAACTAAGAATAAATATACACTATTAGATACAAAAATCAAGGGCCATGATTTCATAAAATCGTGTATTATTATATATTCACAATTTGTATCAGCAAAAGGGTAAAAATGGTACTTACAATATCAATCGCGCTATTTTCGTGGGATTTGAATATCCAAGTCAATCCCACCAAATCAAAATCAATAACTTCCACATATAGACACAATTTCTCATTGCAGTTGGAAGAGGAACCGTCATTTTGTGTTCAACATCTACAAACCATCTTTTTGTGTTCAACATCTATGATCATCCAGCATATACTACGATTAACCTCAGCATATATATGATAAAATATCAGCAAAACATCACATACAACATCAGCATATAATACGATTAACCTCAGCCTCAATCATTACAACGCGATCTCAATATATTTAAACTCAATTACAACAATCTCAATATATTAAACTTAATTATCACCATCACCGTTATTATTCATTAATTCTAAAGTTTCTAATATACTAAATTAATATAATCAATAATATAAAAAAATTGAATATACGAGTATATAATATTATTCACCTCAGCATAAATATCAATATATGTCATATAAAATATCAGTATATACTACGATTAACCTCAGTATATACATGATAATAAGGTGGAATCTAAAATTAGATATCCATCGCGCTATTTTCGTGGGATTTGAATATCCAAGTCAATCTCACCAAATCAAAATCAATAACTTTCCCATATAGACACGATTTCTCATTGCAGTTGGAAGAGGAACCGCCATTTTGTATTCAACACCCATCGCCATTCTGCAAAACCCTCTTCTCCATTGCAATTTTGAGTAATATAACTTGATTATTTTTTGTTTAATGATATATATGAGCTTTGCATGCTGATATACAATGACATGATATAATGATATAGTTGAATAGCAATTTTAAGTGATTATTTTTTGTACTGATACATATATGGTATTTATACGGATATATATTGTGTTCATGTAATGATATTATAAGTAAAATATAACTGTTTTCCATCGGCGTTCACAAAAAACTCGCGAAATATAATATAATATAATATAATATATAACCAAAAATTATATATAAATATAATTAATGAATAAAAATCTTTATATATAACATAAAATATAACCGTTTAATTAATACAAATCTTTATATAATATTATATTCATCATTCCTTAATTTAAGGGATATGCCATGATTATCAGTTATTTTGTATAACCGATAAGATTATTAAATTACTTTTTTAGTCTTTTCGAATTATAATTAAAAAAAATTGCCACGTGTCCCATATCTGTGCCATTAAAATATTTAATCAAATGGCTCACAATTGTTAATTATTAGTTCGGCAATAAGAAAGTGTTTGAATTTGACCACTCCCCTATACGTGCTTGTCCATAAATTACCATTTTTATTAGTGAGGTGGAGGTTATAGAAATAGGGTTGGAATATATATAATATTGGTGAAAACCAACCACATTCTATTAGTTGCGAGTAAAGCTTATCGTAATATATAAAAATATTATTGTATACAACAAAGATGTATGATTTAGATTGGTTTCTAATTAACAGAATAAATTAAGATGATTTTCTATTTGATCTCTCCCTTATAGAAATATATATATAAATTCGAAAAGAATGAAATATATATATAAATTCGAAAAGAATGAATTTGTGCCTTTTATGGAATTCAAACTCATGACCACGAATTAATCTAACAAAATAATAAATCTACTGTAGATTTTCATGATCTAAAAACTGAAAAGGGTTCCTAATTTTTTATTTTAAAATGAGTTTATATATATATATATATATTATCTAAAGGCCATTGGTTATATTATTGTCAAATAACATAGTATAATCTGGTATATATATATGGATGATATTATTCATTCAATGTAGAATAAAGAGCATAGCACTATATATAATATTTTATAAGTACCCAAAAAGGGTTGTTTTTATTGAATTGGTTGGTCGATGCTCACGCTATGCCATATTTATATAAAAAGGTATATTCTATATATAGAGCTAAATAATGCAATGCATATATAAGATGCTACAAATAAGTTGGATGAGGGGCAGGTGCCAAGATAAGCAGAATGTGACGGATGTGGCAATTGGTTGAGTAGTTGATCCATGTGCATGTCCAACAACATTCAACCCTATAATAATTTCAGAAAAACACAACCAAATTCTAGTCTTTTTTATGTGATTTGTGGATAAATTTGCACACGAATTGAAATACAACTTTACCCAAAATGTATTATTAGCTTCTCTCTTCCTAGTTATGATTACACTAAATCTCACAAAACTCAAACCTCACCACTCTTCACATTGAACAGAGAGGCCTTTATATAGATTTTGAATGAAGATTAATTAAGATCACTTAATCCTAATAATGCATAAGATTGATTTCATTGTTAAATGGAGATATTGAATTGAGGGGAGAACAAAATCAAGCACATAAACGTACATGTCATCTTAAGGAATGAAACTATTTGGTTGGTCTATTCGTTGTAGGTTAGCCTGACTTGAAGTAACTTGTGAAAGTGATTATGACACATTTATTAACAACTTTCAAGCTTATCAGTTATTTAGCTATCTAATCTACTTAGGTGTGAAAGTATGAACCATAGAAGATTATCTCATCTTGAAGCTACTAAAAACACTTACTTTTTTTAATACAAACATCATTTGTCAAGCTTCTGCGCCCAATTTAATGCAGGTTGGTTGCTCAATATTTGATAAATACTTATGCGATTTTCACTAGCTGATGCAAATGGTAATCAGGACATTATGTAAGTAAAGCAATAAACATACATCCACTATATATTGTCTAATTTAATAGGAGTGGTCTATTCCTCACTTGCACATTTTTTGTTTGATGGTGCCAAGTTCACTAATCAGAGCATCCTTGTTTGAAATGCCCCTACATCCACTATATGACCTTTAACTAGAAAGCACTTGGGAAATTTGTATGGTTTTTACTTTTTAGTGCTTTTCAGATTTGTGAGTTCGAGCATGCTTGAGCTCTTGAATTTCCTTTGTTGGGGTGCAAGGCCTACCAAAGCAAAGTCTTTTTAGTTCTATTTGAGATTATAGTTTGCACATCATTATTTATTATTTAATGTTAAATCTACATCAACAGTCATGAGTTGGATATTGGATTTATAAAAACATTGGATTTATAAAAACATTAAATCTACATCAACAGTCATGTTAAATAACTCAATGTCACGCATGAATTTTTAAATATATATTACATTGTCTGTGTGATTATTGGATATTGGACATTAACAAAATTTAATTAATGCACACTTTCGACAGCGACTGCTCCTGACTTGTAACATTATTAAAACATAAGTTAACATTTCAGGAACACAGTTATGCGCCCAAAAAGGTAAATAAATCTGTGAGATTCTCTACTAGGACAACTTCGCAGATGGAAACTTTCCACTTTGCAAATAGTGCAAGTTTTTAAGGGTACAATATGATAAAGGTAAAATGCAAGTTTGTGATTGCGAAGCCTAAATTATAGGAATGCAGATTGAGATAGGAATATTTGCTGTTTACCAGAGAGATAAGAGCATATGCATCAACGTATTCACTGTTTAGCAGAGAGATAAGAGCATATACATCAACATATTGACCGCTACTCAAAACACGCCCCAACGTGCTCCACGGTACTGAAGAGCCAATTGTTTTTTATTGTCTATTATCATTACTGACCGACAATTAAGGTTACTTAATAAATAAATTGCCCCAAATCTATATCGACGAATACATATGATAAAATTGGATATAGGAGTAAATTTGATTTTCAATAATTGAAATGACACCAAAATTTAGAATATTTACTGCGTGACAACTTTATTTGGCTAGTTAGTTGTAGAATAATGGGAGTCATTTTCAATGATTTTATCCAGACTCATCAGCTCTGATGATTTTGTCTCATTTCTGATCTTCACATGGGATTATTATGCGCAACATCGCACAAATTTATAATTGGTTAAAACACATTTAGGGCACTAACCAATACTATTTGAATGTTATAATAATATTCCACCACTTTTGAGACGTCGCCATTTTATTAAGCGAAATATGGACCCCAAAACTTGACGGGTAATAAGGAATTGGCATTGTAAACATTCAAGTCTAATTACAAATTTTGAGACCTCAAAATAGATATTGTTACCGGAAAAAATACAGTTTAATACTTAAGTTACAGATCTTCTAGTAAAATTATCTTTTTCTACATATAATTACAATAAAATACTTAACTAAACTTTGACAAAACTTTTAGAAATATAACTATATTCTGAATAATTGAATCGAAATATTAAATTTGATTGGACATTTTTTCAAAATTTTGAATTGGATTGGATTTATTTTTTCAAATTTTGAATTTTTTGTTCGATTCGGGTTGTTTTTTAAAATGTGCAAAAAATCCTAAAATCTGAACTGCATATTAATGCAGAACTAAGACCTAGATGCCATTGGATTACAAGATCCGAGCGTTATATTTGTGCCACATGGCTGATATTTTTAAATGAATTTAATCGAAAAGGGCAATTTCGGTAATGACAATATTTTCGTCTATGGTAAGTTGTTATTTAGTAAAAGACATCATTTTTTCAGAAACTGTGATTTTAATTGATTTTGGTATATACTATTTAATATAACAATATTTTCCTTTTCCATATCATATTTTTTATTTCCGTTTTTTCGCATTATGCATCACATATCTTATTTACATCAAAAAATAGAACGAGTATTTAGTTACGTGTTTGTCTTTAGTTTTGATATTATTTATTGTTGGAGTTATATACGGAGTTGTGATGAATTTGATAGTGATTATTAAATTCATATATAATGACTTATTTGACACAATTAAATGGTTTTTTTAACTTAATTTGATGAAATATTTTTCTTTGATATTTAGGTTGTCTTATTAGGGTTATTTACATTCATCAATTATAATTACAATGAGTTCTTTGTTGTTATATAACGGAAGTGAAATAAATATATAATGATTTATAATTCAAATCTTTATAATAGAACTTATATATAATGATTATTAATCGTATGATGACTAATATATAATGTTATTAATTCGTTTATTGTGCACATATTAATATAAATCTTCATTAATTAATGATTCGGCTATTGTCCATATAATGTTCCATAAAAATCATAACCGCCATAATTAAATGGGAGACGTGTATATTTAGTTGGTCAATTATAACATTTTAATGAGTTTCGTATCTTGATATGATGCTTCGCGTATTAATGAGATCACGTCCGTCCATTTTGAAATCTCATGGTTGATTTTTTGTCTTAGTTATGCACTAAGGATCTAGTTTGATTCTAGTGCACCCATATATATATATATATATATATATAATTAAAAGTTTGGTTTCATATTTTTGTATTCGAACTTTCAAATATTTTGGTTCAATTCAAATTTCTTTTCTTTCAAAATTCAAATTTTCAAGTCAGTTCAAATTAGGCAAAAAATTGAAGTGAAATCTGAATACGGACGTCCATCCAAAACTTCACTTTCAGAGAAACAAAGTTTATGTGGCTCGTTTGGCTGTTGGATATTAGATAATGTTAAATCTACATCAAGTCATGAGTTGCACATCATTATTTATAAAAACATTGGATTTAGGGCATTTGCATTCACTTTATAATACATTATTTTAGACATTGAGTTGTAATGCTTGTATTTGCATTTAAATTGATACATTGCATTTGATAACATTGGCCTGAAAATAAGGATACAATTTAGTAATGAAGAGTAAAGCACGAAACCTCAATTTTTATAGTATATATTAAATGAGGATGAATTACAATTCAATTGGTAAGATGTTTCCACTCTAATGAATTATTGAGGAGTTCGAGTCATCTTGTGTGCATGAATATGGTGTGTGTGAGTTGTAATTTACCCCCAAAAAAACTACCCAAATTATTTTGTGATTGAAAATATGGTTAAAGTACATAGATTTAATGTTTTCATATCTTCAAAAATGTTAGAGAACTTTTCTTGTCCTTAACAATTTCAAAAATAGACCTACACATAATGATATTACTATAAGGGAAATAATTTTTTTCATAATGTTGTTTATCTTGGGTCCCGACTAGAAAAGAAAGTGATAAAAAGAAGATTTTGCATACAGCATCAACATCCCTTTAGCACTCACTATTTACGTATTTAATTTTTTCAACTGTACCCCTTAAACATTATATCCTTAAACACTTCCATTATTTATAAATGAAAAAAACAATGCCACATTCACGCCTTGATTGAGCGAGGGTTTTAATGTGTCAGCATGCTCAATTACATTGGGTCGTGCTTGGCCAACGTGCTCAACAACCAGCATTGGCGTGCTCGGGATGTTGAGCACGTTGGAGTATGCTATAGGCATGTTTAAGCACGCTAGTGCTCATGCCCTAAGCCCAATTTATATTATCGTGGAGCTCATCTCATTATGTCCAAGACTTTGATTTGGCATGTTGGCCAAGCACGACCCAACGTGCTAAACTACCCGCATTAGCATGCTCAGGGTGTTGACCATGTTGGAGCGTGCTTTAGGCATGTTTAAGCATGCTAGCTCATGCCATAAGCCCACTTTTTATTGTCGTGGACCTCATCTCATTATGCCGAAGACTTTGAAAATCACTCCCCAATAAGATTTTTCATTTGTCCCTTTTTTATATTTCAAAGGAGATATTTAGAATTGTCTTAGAGTGAGAAATATTTGGAAAATGGTACCAATTTAAAAAATCAAGTTAGTAAGAAAATTATGTCAAACTGCTGGAGAGAATATCGTTGACACCATGAATTTGAACCCGCGACAAGTTAACTCTGTGTCTGCTCTAGCCCCCAACCCCAACACAAAAAGAAAATAAAGAAGTGAACCAACCCTTTATAATTCCATCACAAAATAGTCCAAGTACAATTCAATTGACAACTTCTATTTTTCTCTTGATATATACCCCATATTAATCAAATTATACCTATCTATTTTTTAGATTTATTTTCCCTTTATATTTGCCTTGAAAATTTACCCAATCCCATACCTGTCTAAATCGTGGTAGAGAGAGACGAGACAAAGATATATAGTCTAAAATTGGTATCGATCGATTACCGACCAAAAGAATTATAGAGTAATATCATAAAAATTTTATTTAAACAACAAATATATTAATCAATTTCATTAGATATAAAATTCATAAAGAATTTAAAATAAATATTAGTATACTATAAAACAAACCATACCATATAAAATTGATAAAATCATTAACTCTATTAACTATTAAGTGCAATTTTAAGAAAATGTATTAAGCATAGATTGAACTATAAAAATAGTAACTACCTAAGAAGGTCACACCATTGCGGTACCTTTACTAAATTATTGACATTTGCTGTAACAATACTAAGACGTAATATCGTTTAAGATACTATTTATCTTTTTGACTTTTTCCAGTCAAAAGTGCCCCTAAGCCATTGAGGACAGTTTAGTCAATTCCACACACACTCTCTCTCCTCTTTTTTTTCAATCTAACACTCTCTCATTTCCCCTCTCTCATCTCTCATATCTCATCTCTCTCTCTCTCTCTCTCCTCTCTCCTATCTTCTCTCTCCTCTCTCTCTCTTCTGCAAATTTAAAAATATTTTTTCTATGTTGTCTATTATGTTCCAATACCAGAAATATTTCAGGATGTCGGTTGTCGTGTATATTAGAACATTTAAAAGTTGAATCATTTGTCGTTACAGAACAATTTCCTTAAGTTCCAAACTAGTTTTTTTCTCAATGTAGGCAAAAACGAGATAAAAGTTTCCTAAATGGGGACTTTTTTTAGCTTGTGGCTGAATGCGGCGCAGCGGCCCGCTTCGCCACGTTTCTGCCGCAAAACCTTAAGTTTTTTTTAAAAAAATTGCTCACGGGATTTCACTATTGATTCTGATGGAGGTTCACGAGTTATAATGGAGGTTCACGCGAGATAGATGAGGGGCTCTTAATTTCTTCTATAAAATCCAACACACTTCACATACTCTTCACCCAATTCTCTTTCTCACTTTTCTTCTTCATTTTCCTTCTCATTTGTATTTTATGGATCCAAATTCGGGGAAAAATCATCCACCGTCAGGTGAGCTACTCGAATTTTTTGAGTATTGTCAGGGTAAGGATTGTGATCTATTGACTTTCACTAATTTTATGTTGCATTGTCGCGATGCTAATGTAGATCCCAATGTGTCTCTGAATGCGATGTTGAATATCCCCCAACCCTAACCTTGTCGTCGATCAACGTCGGGGACTACTCCGTTGACGATATGCATATCATCGACGAGTTGGACTCGTCCCCTCCTGTGACGGGTAAAGGCAAAGGGAAGTAGGCGGCCCCTAATATGCGTGATGGCGGATCGAAGAAGTATGGAAAGAAAGGAAGTTGGTAGCCTGTGCTACATTGATTTGTCTGAAGATTCGGTGATCGGAAACGGACAAAAGGTCTGTATATTTTGGGAGAAGATTGCGGAAAAATACAACGCGCTCAAACCGGCATGGGCGTTGGAGCGCGACTACAACCACCGCAGCAAGCATTGGGGCAGGGTTCAGACTGAGGTAGCCAAATTCGCCATCTACATCAACAACCTCCAATATAGCCGAACGGCTATAGTTGGGAAAGTATTCACGAACAAGCTCATGCCACATTCTACAACAAGGAACTTAAATAGTTCAAGTACGAAGAGGTGTGGACAATTGTGTGAAATCACCCCAAATTTTCCGGCTACTCCGACTCTTTATCTAGCCCTAAAAGAACCAAGCATACCGCCTCCGGCAAATACTCATCAAGCGGAGAGGTCGATGCATTCGATTTGAATGCTTCGATGGATGAAAGTATTGGCCAACAGTCGTCGGCCCGTCCTATGAGACAGAAAGCGGCGAAAAGAAAAGACAAATGGAAGGCGCCAGAAGGTAATGCTGGAAATTGAGATTCGTCAGTGGCCGACATGACTTCGGCGGTGTTTCTCAAGAAGTACATGAAGGTGATTTTCAAAGACACTTCAGATATGAACGAAGTACAGATTCGACAACATACTAAGTTGGTCGCCATCCTTGAGAAGAAATTAGGAATAAATTAGAATTTAGAATTTTTTAGGTCTTTCAATTAATGTAATTGTAGGATTTTATTTAAGTAATTTTTATTTTTAATTAATGTAATTTAGGAATTTAAATTAAGTAATTTTCAAATTTTAATTAAGTACTTTTTTGAATTTTTAGTCATTTAATTTCATTTTACAAATAACTCAATTTAAATAAATATATAAAATTGAAGAATAATAAAGAATGATAAAATGATAAAAATAGAGTTGTGGCTGATTTGAAGTTAAATTATTTGGGGCTGCGATAAAGGTGTTATGGTAGAAAAGTAAAATGTTGACGTAGCAACTGAAAATTGAGTTATTGCTGATTTTTTTAAAGAACATATCTATTGATGTGTTTCTTGAATACATGTGGAAAGGCATGACTCTGGATAGACAAGTGTATATGACATTGATTGAAGGAACATTGAACAGAAAAGGTGCAGACAATGTTTTAAAAATGATCTGCAGAATGAAAGACACTTCGAGAATTACACATTGTCTGTAATGATGCCATTTCTTTCCTCAGCAAAATGGGTTACCCTGATGCATCATACAGTACATTAGTGGCAATGAGAAGTAAACAATTAGCTTTGGAAAGTATGGGTTATTATTCAATACGGAAAACCTATTCGGACAGAGGGTGGCTAGCGAGAATGGGGACATTTTAGTAATTTGGTGAATAAAATAGTGTAGTGCTCTTAACAATTTACTGATACCTTCTGAGATACTTTTTGTGATTTCAATAAATATAATATCTAATTGAGCTACTTTTTGTGATTGCAATAAATATAATATCTAATTAGTCGACTTTTTTGTGGTTTCAATAAATATAATAATTATTCTAAAGAGTATTGGATATTGGATATAAATACTCATTGTGTAAATGAGTTACGACATTCTCCTTCTTCTTTCATTCTCCATTCTCCATTTCTCCTCTTGTCTACATTTTCTGTCATTCTCCTTACTCTTCTTTAGCGTGATAATTTTTTAGCTAGTGCTTTACAAAAGAAAACATCATGAAATTGAAATCTAGAAGAAGCAACTCAAAGAAATTTTACGTAGTGTTCCAAGGATTACAAACGGGTGTATTCTCCAGTTGGGA
>JAYDZE010169669.1:0-21833 GCA_034509125.1 Monilaria moniliformis | reverse complement strand
TTGTAGTTCACAGCAGTCGCCGGAGGCATATTGATCACCGACACCAGCATCACAGGAACTGAAACTTGCCTAAGCCACTGTTGCCTGGGGAAGGCCTTGGTGGCCACCCACACTACAACGGGAGCCACAGCTCCAACTAGGAAAGACCAGTTGATGGCAGAGTAGTAGCCGAGGTTTCCAAATATCCTCTGTGGTCCGATCAATCCCCACACGACAGAGGCGTCGTAGAACACATGGTCGCTCGGGCATGTCCACGGGCTGCTAGGAGGAAGTGCTGCCCGATCACATATGTTGGGGATGGTGGCCATGAGCCACCATGCTGTTCCTAGATGCACCACTGATGATATCAGAGTGCCAACTACCTGATCAATCAACATCAAGAATGAGCAAGATTATTATGATAAACATGGCTGATGTTTGGAAGAAAATGAAGTAACCTGGGCCATGAACATCGTTCGAGGAGGTATTTTCATGTAATGTCCGAGCTTGAGGTCTTGAAGAAATACCAACGCTTGTTTCATGCTGATGTAGCCATACACCTTGAAGCACATGTTGGCCACCGGATAACCGGGATACAGAAATCCGATGAGGTATTCTGTGATCACGTTCAATCCTGGTATCTAATCACAAATAGTTTATCGATCACAAATGTCTCTGAAGCTTGCAGAATGCAGAGTAACTGCATAATTTTTTTTTCTAATCTGGAACAAGTAAACTACTCACATCAAAACTGCAACTAATGATAATAATGTATAGATTATAAGGTCATCCAAAACCAACAAGAGGATGCATTTGGTATTGGCAAAAATTATGAAGGATGAAGTGCAAACAGATTTAAGATCAGTTAGAGAGTCTCACTTGGTTTGTTGTGGCAGTAATGATTCCTACAGGAAGGGTGAAGAAGAAGGCAAGAGCACACGCTAATAAGACGCCCCACCATGGCAACTGAAGTTGATCGATGTTTAATTGACAGAGAAGTAACGTGACAGCAATGTTTATGAAAAGAACACATAAGAACCACCATTCGGGAACTTTCTTGTAGCTTTGCATAAGCTTGGTGTGTACATCCATCGTCTTCTCCTTGAATGTGGACTTGCTCAGCAGCCACAGATCTCTTAGCACACAAAAGCTGTCAGTTTCATAAACCAACAAAGCAGCAGTTCTAAAGAACAACAGCTACAACTTTATATGAGCCAACTGATCTAACAGATACACGTTCAGTTTGTCTACTTGCAACGTGACGTAAAAACCAAAACAAATGGTTTCAGATTTTGTTTTACCTCAGCCACGATCCATCGATAACTGGTTCTCTAGTTCGTATCAGTGACAAAAGAATATAAACTTAGAGCAGAACTTGATACTTAAGGAAATAAGTTCTAGGAAAAACTCAACCAGCTTAGACGTTTTCTGCCAAACTAGTGAAGATCTAACATAGAAGGGTGTTCTTAGCTTAGTTTAAGTACAGAATCCTCAACAATACAAAGAAAGTCCATCTGTCTTGGCAACACAAGATGATACCAAAATATGATATCAAAGAATGAATGCAATTCGAGTCAATAATAGTACAACTTACTTGCCGTGGAAAAGGAGGACATGAACAATGGTTGCGGTCAGACAGGCGAAGCTAAAACCATAGGTTGTGGCGAAGAATGTGGTGAGATAGAGACGACCCTCACGCTCATATGCGTCCAAGTCAACGTGGAAGTTTGGATCTATAATGGCTGAGATGTTATACACCTGCCCCTCTGATGTGAAGAGGTCATCAGAGAATATGGGAAACGTCCTAGCTCTGAAGACGTTGAGCCCGTACATAATAGGCGTAACTATGTACACGCAGAAAATATATCCAACGGCAATGTTAGCAGTAGCAAACCACGGGCTAGCTAGTGGGCTGCCGAGATATGAAGATATGCTCGCCCAATCAAGGCCGATAGCCCCTAATCCGAGACCATGGAGTCCAGAACCAATCTGTTGAATGAGGATGGATGAAGAAAATATCCAGCAAAGCCAGGAGATTGAAGTAAGCTTTGGGAAGAGATATCCTGGAAATAGATAATAAGCAAAGCTGCAAATGAAGGCGATAAGGAAGAACTGATTCCGTGTCACTCCTCCCTTGGCTCTGACTTCTTTCTCATGAAGTGCCCTGCAATTTATAATTCTGATGGTTACATACTTGTTATAGTACACCATGAGGAAAAACACATGAAAACCAGCTCCTTCCGGTCTAGTGAAATTGCCAAGCATTTTATCCCATCGTTTAGACATTAGTAAGAGAGCAATCAAACCATCTCTCCAACTACACTTTTTGCTTGAAAAGTAGTATGTATTACTGTATACTAATCAATAGTCAAATCTTAAGTAGACAATCTTTCAATCAATCCTTATAGCCATATTGTCAAACTCAATGAGTAAGTCAACGCACCTGAAGAGAGATACCTGAACGAGATTTTGCGGCCACCACATGGCGGCGGGCTCGACCAGGTAGCGGCGGAGAAGGCCAGCCCAGCCGAAGCCGAGAATCTGCGTGGTGAGAACGACCCCGAGCGAGACCCAGAAAGTCATCTTCCGGGCGTAGAATATCTTGACGGCGCTGACGATATGGATGGAGTAAGGGTTGGCGGCCCCTGAGTTGGCGAAGATGGTGATGAGGACGTGCTCCTTGACGTTGAAGCCGCCCGGGTTGAGGCTGAACTCCCACCTCCGGCCCGGGAAGAAGACCCGCTGCGTGAGGGCGGCGGCCATGAGGTGGCCGAGGGGCACGACGGCGATCTGGGCGGAGATGGCTGTGATGGAGAGAGGCTCGCGGCGGTACCAGAAGAATTGGTTGAGGAAGGAGAGGAGGACGCAGGCGGCCGCCCCCAGAACCCACATCCGGAAGGTGACCACGGGAAGTGCCGGGTCGTCAGTGGGTGGCACGGTCAGCGCCACCTGCTCCACCGGCGAGTTCTCTCCATCGGCGGCCGAATCCGATGGCTGGCCAACTGCACATACTCAATTCAATTAGGAGGACGCGTTTATCCATATCCAATCAAAACAAGATCAGCTGACTTACTGAGTGGAGCAGAGATTTCTTCTGCACTTTCAATCATATCTCACTCTCTAGCTAACTGCTGTTGCGGAAGGTAATTTGCATAGGACAGAAGATTAGTTAGTCAAAGTGCGAATATCATTGGAATCGGAATCCATTTTAATCTATTTGTCGCACGTGGATCATGGACTGGACGAGATGCACTTGGACGGGTATTCGGCCACACCAATTATATCAATAACTTATTTGGGTATCGTTTGCTATATTTTATTGTGATTTTCGCCACTAATTTCAACTTGAGTACATATGTTTTACTCCCTCCGTCCACCAATTACAGTCCCATTGGTGGACGGCACGAGTTTTAATGCACAATTGGTAAAGTAAGAGAGATAAAGAGAAAAAGTGATTGGAGAGAGAAAAAGTAGTTGATAAAGTAGGAGAGAGAAGAAGAAAAAATGATTGCAGAGATAAAATGTGATGGTCCCAGTGGTATAAGTTGTAAATAAATTGATGTTTAGGGGTATTATATTGTGAGAAAGTTTACATAAATGGAATGAGACTATTTTTGGTGGACGGACCAAAATGGCAAAAAAGGTCTATTTTTGGTGGACGGAGGGAGTACTATTTTTTCATTTACAACACACACTATCTAATAAAATAGACTCTTTTTACCCCTCACAACGTACTCTATCTAAAACTGAATAAAACACGTACCATAATCAAATGTGCAGTATTTTCGAGAAAAAGGGAATAAATAAATAAACTTTTGCTCAACAAAAAGAAATACTATCTAAACTTATGTAGGAAAAGATAAATGTACATAATTGTACATACATAATACTTTTAACTTTAAAATTGAAATGAATCAATTTTATTTAAATTGATTTTATTACTAATTATATTATTTTCTTACTAAATTGCTCCTATTATATTTTCAAAGATATGATTGAAAAATAGGTTTGATAGATCCTTCAAACAAAGCCACAAAATTGATTTAGAGATAAATATGTAGATATCTAATAGAAATGTTAATATTTTTCTAAATTTGCAGATATGTAATTTGGAAAAATTAATTTTTTCTTAAATTATTGTAGAAGGGTAAATATATAATATAGTAATTTAATTTAAATTAAATAATATTTATAAACTGATTTAAATGTAAAATATCTAAAAAATGCCTATTATGTATGTACAATTTATGTACATTTATCACTACTGAACCTATTTTTAGTTGACTAGTTAATTATATTTTTGTTATAAATAAAATATTATAAAGAAACTACTTAATTATGTTTTGGAAAATATCTCTATTATTACAAATAAAAGATCATATATTGAATATGCGACATCATATAATATTACAAGAACGCAATGAGACTTGATGGATATATGTCGGGACGATGAATGGATTCTTGAGAAAATGACCACAAGCTAATCATTCATGCGGGGGCTTTGGAATATTGGTTATAAGCATGTCGTCAAGTGTCAAAAGCAAATGGATAGTTAGATGGTTGAAGTCGTCAATTTTTATTTTTTAACAAAAACTTCATTAATTAATATTTTTAACTCTCGAGAAATGGTAGTATGTATTAAAATTATATGCAAAAATTAATCAATAACTTAAAAAACGCACATGAAGCGCGATGCGGCGTTTAACTGCAAACAATTCTATCAAAAAGTAATAAAGCAGAAACTCAAAATTGATAAAATAATTCATATATGCTAGTAAAATTATAAAACTTAAAGACTATATGATTAATGTATAAAGTAACTAATTAATTTTAATATTTTTTATTTAATATATATTTAATTGCTTTTTGTAATTTACTAAAATTTATTTATATTTATCATTTATTAAATTTTAATATTAATTAAAATATATTTGCTACAGTATTCCGGTCTGACGAGTGGTCTGACCGATCCGACCAATTGAACCATGAACCAATAGCTTTGCTGGTTCGCTCGACGGTCCGGTTTTTAAAACATTGGTTTCTATTTATTTACATATTTTTATGCATTTACATAGAACGAGATAGCTTTAGTTTTATAACTAAAAATAAAATTATTTGATTAAATTAAACATGTATGATTAAGATTAAACACACATTTTAAAGAAAGAGAGAGAAAGTTGAATATAAGAAAATGATGAAAAAACAATAGTTTACGGCTCTTGCGACAGGCTCGAAAATCAGGTCGCAGGCCCAGAGTCGCCAGCCTGTTGCAGGGGCGTAGGCCGGGACGCGGGTTAGGGCTTAGGCCGCGGTCCAGGCGCAAGGAGCGGCCCGTACCGCGCCTCTCGACCAACGCGAGGCTGCCACGTGGCTTGGCGACCATTGCCGATTTTAAATTAATCTTTTTTTAAATTGGCAACCATTGCTGATTTTTTTGTTCTCTTTTTTTCCCTCTTTTTGCGGTATTCTTCTTTTCCTTTTCATTTTTCATTTATATCCCTTTTCATATTCTATAAATATTCATTTCCCCTCACATTTCATTTCATCCCAATTCATCTTCATCTATTCTTCCATTCTCTCCTTCATCTTCTATTTCTTCATACAACAAAAAATGGACAACACAATCCATTCAATTTTGACCGAAGATTACACACTCAACTCTTGCTATATTGCTACAACTATAGCATCGACCCAAACAATCCAAACGCATTCCAAAACTTCTTACATGCCACAAACTCAAACAACCAAACACAATCTTTGCCAAAAACTCCCAAAATCATCCATTCACGGGGTCCAATTCAAGTCCAGTTGGGCTCTCAGGGATTCATTCCGGCGACGACGACGTGGAATAAAAGGAAGAGGTTGAGAGAACCAATGCGATGACAGACTGAATTAAGTATTCCATCGAGAAGACAAAGGAAGTGGCCAAACTATTCGTCGACGTCTCTAAAGATCTCATCATAGACAACCAGCAAACTAATAATGTTTTTTGGGATAAGATCGGTCATGCATACAACTACAAAATGAAACCTTACATGGCACTCACGCAAGATTTTCAATAACTTCGGAAGTATTGGGCTCGAGGTGCAGCAAGACGTTTCAGAATTCACTGGTTGCTTCAACAACTTGAAATTTGTAAGGCCGAGCAGCGCAAGCGCAAAGGATCTTCGAAAAGAGGCGTTCAGAGCCTTTTATAAGGATGAATTAAAGCAATTCAAGTATGAGGACATGTGGAAGATTGTGAATGACCACTCCAAGCTTTGCGGCGGTGTTGATTGTGGTCCGAAGAGAATTATGTTGTTTGCCTCCGGCCAATATTCAACGAGCGGTGAAGCCAAAAACGCCCTAACTCCTAACTAAGGGTCGAGCAATAGTCGTCCGATTGGTCAAAAGGTAGCAAAACGAAAGGAAACGGTGACGGTGAGCAGTGCAACCCAATTTTCGGAGGTGGCCTCAGAAATGGATTCGACGAGCAAAGCATTGGTTTTGAACGTCTACTACAAAGTATCGATTGAAGATACATCGAGGATGACCGAGACCTAATGACAAAAACACGATCAATTTTTCGAAATCGTTGGATGCCGATTATGATTTTCTGATTTGTATTTTTTTTCATTGTGATTGTGTAGAATTTTTTTACTATTAGTATTAATTATGTAATTTTTTATTTCAATTATGTATTTATGAATTTTTAATATTGATTTTTTTATATTAATTTTTTAGAAGTATCGTAATTTATATAATTGAGATTAATAAAAAAGAATGAACTAAAAAAGTAAGTAATGAAGACCGTGAATAGTTAAAATCTGGCTTGGTTTGTGGCCTATGAATTGTGGTTTGGCCTGAAAAACTATTGTGACACCTAAATAGTATATGTTTGGCCTAAATTCATGGCCTACATTATGAGTAAAAGAAAAAAATGAAAAAGTGAGTAATATTTACTAATTTCAATTTTATTTTTGAAATTGAATTTATTTACAGAATATGAAGATATAAGTAACATGTATTTGCATATATTATTATTGCCTGTTGCATATATTATTATTGCATGTGATGTACTATCATGGCTGGTGTTTGATTTGTCTCAACTCCTAAATCATATTCCGAGTTTTCAATTCCAATCACGTGATGCGACTCTCATCATTCATGGTTGTTCTAGCATACGTGTCATTGGCTTCGCGGTCCCCTATCCCCCCTCCCCCCCAAGGCATTTATTACTATACAAATACTACAATAATAGACTATCACTTACACCAATTATAAGATTTTATATAATTAGTACTACACAAATTAAGTCGTAAGTTTTATGGTTGCACTATAGAGAGAAAAGCTATCAAAAGTTACTGTAGTATAGCCATAAAATTTTGTGACTTAATTTGATAACAAATTAATCAAATTTGAACATGATAATATTTTGCTAAATGCGGTTACATTACATTTTAGTCATAAGTTTCATTTGAGTATATTGTCACGAATTTACTACATATCGTAATTAGGCCACATATACATAGGGATTGACTGTAGTGCAAATTAATTTTAAAATGAGAACGTGAGAATATTTGTATATAACATATAAAGTAATTGTATTTAAAATGAAAATTAACTGCAATTGAGAAAAAACTTCGCCCACTCCAAATTTGAACTGGAGTTTGTATTCATCCACCAAGAAAATGCATTCACCATACATATTCGCAATTTAAACGACAAAATATAATTCTCAAGTTCTCATGATAAAAATAGTTCTCATTTGATCATCTCTCTCTATATCCATATGTATATATGGTGTGATTGATTAAAGAAGGGCGACGAAAATGGCGATAAAATTGTTCCCAAACAACAAAAACCACATAGTTTTTTAATTGCCCATCCCTCGTTATCTTGTTTCACATGTGCCTCCTTATCTTTTTCTTGACTTGACATCCGAACTATGCGGTTGTTTTCAAGATAGTATTGCGACCCGACCTACTCAATGTCTTTAAAATTCATATATCAAGAGAATGAGTAACTTTATTCTTTTTATGCATAATTAATTGTTGCATTATAAATCTGTAAAAAACAAAAGAATTGACATAAAGAAGGATAAAATATGAAGTTTTGCATCATTTGTACAAAAGAATTTTGAAATAGAATACGTATACGGAGATAAAATTTGGAAATAAGACATATATTTGAGTTAAATTGTAATAAATACAAATATATACCCTATGTGAGTGAGAGTGTGTGTGTGGTTTAGGAGAGATGTTGAGATGCCGAGGAAACATCAAGATAATGTGAAGCCCAATTAGGAAAACTGATTAACTCTAAAAATAAAGTTCAACCGCAATTATGCTCTCTGGTGAGAAAATATATTTTCCAGGCTTGATTTATCTTGTGTTACTGAGTCGCACATGATGTGTTGTGTTAAACTTTTGTAGACTTGCCAGAGATCAAACTTTTATTTCATGCCTTATTAAGACCTACTTTGATTTGTCGAATCTCATGCACTACGATTCTACAACGTTGTTATAGACTGATTATCCTTCTTCTAGTTTTAAATTTTAATTATGTGGCCAGAATTTCAGGTTTGGATGATTTATATGTATTTAGTAAATCTGTCCACAACTGATATTGGACAGGGCCCTGAATCCTTCAACTTCAAGGAGGTCTTTCTATGAAGGGACAACATATCCCTACCTTTTATCATCATCTATTCATATATTTTTAGAAGGATAAATTATATCCTATAAGTATGGAAATAAATTAAATTTGGACCAGAGCCTTCAATTTCAGCATGAACCGGGAGGCGGCTCTTATTTTGGACACCGCGGGGCTATAAGCCCGACCATATTGACAACTCTAATTTGACTACAATTTGGTTGTTAAGAAATAAATTAAGTCAATATTTTAAGAAGCAAAGGAATTGAGACGAACAATTATTTTAGTGAAGGATTATGATCAAAGCAGAGTCAAGAATAGATAGTAATTTTGTGGCTTGGGATTCATACTCAGTCATAGAGTTGAAATTGGTTTACATAGTTTCATCATAAATACGCCGTACGACTGAATTTGTTTCAACATGGCATCACTATCAAGAATCTTGAGTGTACATAGATAAAGTCTTGGAATAACTCTTAGTGAGCCACACAAACGACCTGCAAAATGAATCAATACACATAGAAAACGACATCATAACATTAACAACACTGTCATAAAAAATATTTTTTTTGCACAAGTACAATTTTCACCGTTTCAATGAAACCAAGAAACGATAATGGCAACAACCGTGATTTTTCAAGCGGGCAACGACGACGACGTCCACTCGATGTCCTTGAGCGCCGGCCGTAGCTCCTTGCTGCAGAAGTTGTTGTATTCGAGTGTGTCGCCGCTCGACTTCTTCACCTCCAACACCAGGAACGACGGCGTCATCGCGAATATATCCGCCGAAATCCCCAGCTTCCCTTTCCTCCCGCTCTCCTGCCCCTGCAGCCTCACGCACGACTCGCTCTTCGTCACGCTGAAATTCCTCGTCTTCCCCACCTCCTCGATTCTCGATATCACGCTACTCGCTGGCCTCGTCGTCGCGAACCTCAGCTCCTCCCTCTCCACCCTCTTCTTCTCCTCGAAGAGCGGCGACAGATTGAATCCCTCCGACAGCGAGATGATGTGGAACGCGTTTAGCGTCTCTGTTTCCTTGCCCTTCCCCAATTCTTCCTGCTCAGCCTTCTCTGTAGGTATTGCCATTGATTTCTTAAACCACGACGAGCTCATGATCTTCGCGATGCTGATCCTCGCGCTCGTATTCGGCTCCAGCATCCGGCTGATCAGCTTCTGCGACTCCGGCGAAAGCCAAGCCGGGCATTTGAAATCGCCTCTGTAGATCTTCTTGTACAGAGAGACAATGTTGTCGTCCTGAAACGGCAGGTAACCGGCGAGGAGCACGTAGAGGATGACGCCGCACGACCAGATATCGGCCTTGGCGCCGTCGTATCCTTTCATCCCGATCACCTCCGGCGCCACGTAGGCCGGCGTGCCGCACGTGGTGTGCAACAGGCCGTCCTGCCGGAGGTGATCCGGCAGCGCGCTCAGGCCAAAATCTGTGACCTTGAGATTCCCCTGGTCGTCGAGGAGGAGGTTCTCCGGCTTCAGATCGCGGTGGTAGACGCCGCGGCTGTGGCAGAAATCGATCGCCGATATCAATTGCTGGAAATAGCTCCGGGCGGCGTCCTCGCGCAGGCGGCCGCGGGCGATCCTGGTGAAGAGCTCGCCGCCGCGGACTAGCTCCATGGCGAAGTAGATCTTGGTCTTGCTGGCCATGACCTCGTGGAGCTCGACGATGTTGGGGTGGTGCACTAGCTTCATGACCGAGATCTCTCGCTTCACCTGCTCCATCATCCCCACGCGGATCACCTTCTCCTTCCCCACCACCTTCATCGCCACGCTCCTGTTCGTCTGCAGATTTCTGGCCATATACACCTTCCCGAACGTTCCGTGACCTAACAGCCGTCCCAATTCGTATTTACCATGAAGCACACCGCATTTTTCTTCCGATCCCATGGTCGCCGTTGTTCGATTGTTGATCAGAGAGAGATAGAGAGTGAAATAGAGGACTTATGCTAGTGTTTAAAGTGAGAGATAGAGAGAGAAGTAAGGTGTGGCGGTGGACGGCGGCGAGCTCACCCGTCTTCGACGTGTTTGCAGTGGCAGTTTCGGCCACTGGTGAGTTGTTTCTTCGACCTTCCTCCGTTCAATTGGGGGTTACAAACCGCAGTTCTTATCATATCTCTGCATTCCCTCACAGGGATCTCTCCTCCGATTATACACAAATATATATATATATATATATAACTGTTTATATGTGTATGTATATCTAGTTATTCTATCTATCAGTACTCCTTCACAGTATCCTCACAGAGATGAGCAATTCAGCGTTTCTCACTTTCTGCTTCTGCCAGCAGCTCGGAACGGTATATTCATAGGAGCTTCCGAGGGCATATCTGTCATTTAGTATCGCTATCCGCAATTTCAATCGGACGGCAGGAGGCAGGAGATCGACACGTGTGGAGATCCTGGTGATGTGCAACTGGCTCGTTGGAGTAGCTCCGCAGGGAATAATAGTGCTTTCCTTTTGACTAGGGAAATTGGTAATTTTGTTTCGGAAAACCGCCACTTCCTCGTGGCGCATTTGGCTTTGTCTCAAAACCCGCCTAAAATGGGAAAATCAGTGCATGGATGGTAACGCATTCAAAATATCACAGTTGGTGCTACTTCTGCGAAACCAAACGGAGCATTAGATGAGGCTACTTAATAAACAGAAAAGCTATTTGGCCAGATGGTGGCTAGCTAATATGGGGATATTTTAGTAATTTCGTGAATAAAATAATGTAGTATTCTTAACAATTTACTGATATAATTTTTTGAGATATGTTTTGTGGTTTCAATATAAATGGTTAGAAGGTGGCCAGCTAAAATGGTTTTTGCCTTTTTTGGCACTAAAATATTAAATTAGTGGAAATAGAATTGACACATACATCCTTTAGTTTTATCAAATAAAATATTTTTGCTTAAAACAAATGAATACCTAGCCACCTAGGAATATAGAGCCTAGCCAATTATTTGCAGATCTCTCTCTCATTAATTTAATGCACTATCGAGTATTTTTTTTTCTCTCTCTCTCTCACACACACATACTAACAAATTTAAAACCGCGACTTTAGAAAAACACTAGTATAATTTGATATATATATATATTTCCGACTTCCGAATTAGTCGTTTCACTCTATTGGCTTACTTCACCAATTTATAAGTCATCTTTTGACTTCGATACAAAATTTAGTTAAAAATTATAGAGACTTTAGTGGGAATTTTAAACTAAAATAGTCTAGATTATCATAAAGGGACATATAGAAGTTTTATTGAATATTTTATTTTTATTTTGAAGGTAAATTTCCTATTTTTGATGTATATATTGTCTTAGATGATATTAAGTATATGAGTTGGACATAACGATTATTTTTTATAAAAAATGTGTTGTGGACGCAATATTATCTTTTAATCTTAAATTTCTATTATAGAATGCTTTTAATAAAAATTAAATTAATCTGTTTTCCATCACTTTCACGTTAATATTCTAAAAGACGAAAAATAATACAAAAGGAAACCATATCAAAAACTAAAGTCTGCACTTTAAGAAATTCTAATGTAATTAATTACAATTTAAAAATTGGATAAAAAAGTAATATTAATTGTTTTTAAATATATTATAATAATAAATGGGCTTCCAAATGAGAATATGGAAGTTGGGTGGAAAAAATGTGAACATGGTACTGGGTCTTATAATAAAAAAATATCTTGCTTCTAACGGGCTTATTGATTTAAAAAGGCCCAAATAACAAAATGTGAATGAAGGAAATATAATAGATAAACAAATAAGACATACTTGGCATTTAGGTTAAACCAAAACACATTCTCCAGGCGGCACCTCTCTCTTTATTCCGGAAACCGACACCAGTTCGCATAAAGAAGTGTAAAAGTGGACCAGCCAAGAAATCTTCGCTACCAAGTACAATTTCTTGTATGTTTCCACAAATATTAGATAAACTAATTTGACATTGAGATCCACTTGTACTCGTCCAAAATTTTCATAAATATTAGATACACTAATCTGACATTGCGATCTACCTGTACTCGTCCAAATTTTTTGATAAACAATACTTGATATCATTTATGCCTGCGTAATTGTGTAATTGACATAATCAATTAACCATATAATATGAATAGTGAATAAAGAAATTATAGTATACATTATGGTTTCGATTGCGCTAATATAACTACGCCTTCTACTGGTAAACTTAATTATAGTAAGTAAAGTAGACTTCAACATGCAATTTGAGTATGCTACTATGATGCTTGTTTTAAATCTACAAACGCAAGTCTTTAAGCAATCTATGGTAACCATATATTTAATTATTGTTTCATTAACCATATTGATATCTCTCAATTATATTACGGTGTTTAAATTTAAAATTAACATATTTGAAATAAGGGACTTATGGCAACAGCATACACGAACCCAAAGCAATTCATCAAGATCTTCATCAAAAGTCAGAGCTCCAATATGCTGGTATGTAGTATCCAATTTGTGTTTTTAAGATAATTAGTAACACTGACTTTTCATATTTGAACATATAAGTCGTGATTATTCTAATGTTAATGCAGATGATACAACCGGCCTATGTGATTACTAACCCCAGTGGAATACTAGACGCATGGAAGCTTCAAACATATTGGGGCAAAAATGGCTGGCCCAAATTTGTGAAAGAAAATTTCATAAATGACTCAAACCTAATTCATTTCTTGTGTATTGCAGACGACATATTCTATGTGAACATTTTTGGGCCAACTTACATATTGAAGTATCTTAAAAAGCCACCAGGTAACAACCGATGGTCCATATTTGTTATACTCTACATCGTATATGGCGAACGTGTACAATTCAACATTTCATTAGGAACCACAATTACAAACATATGATCGTCATCAAGAGCAAAGGAAAAAATGGAAGGCACAGTTGGAAGACGCAACCATGGGCGGAGGTAAATTTAGTCACATAATTATATTGATCATAATTATATTGATCAGTAAGAAATAAATAACTGATAAATAAATTTGATATTACATGCAGAACTTATTGGTTTATAAAAAGATTAACACAAGTACGGCATTCACAAGTCAAGCCCTTCATTCAAATCTGAAATGAAGGTAACAAACTATAAATCGATCGTAACAGTAACATAAAAAAATATTCTTCAAAGGTTTTTCATATAATTATTCTATACTAACGTGCATTCTTGGTGTACATGCCAGAACATTCCTATAACATTCTGTAAAGAGCATATAGCAAACAAAGCCGCTGAAGAAGCACTGATTCGAGTTAGTAAAAAAACATGGAAGTTAGGCATTCGGCATGAAGGAGATCGAATAACCCTATCCAGGGGGTGGGCACAGTTCTACAAAGAGAAATCTTTACAACTTGCCAACATCCTTCATTTCGAACTTATGGATGCAAAGAACATATGATTTGCAATCTTTATTAAACGCTAAGGTAAAATATTAAATTAATTGACATGTCTACATATAACCTTTATTTAATGTGTAATGGCTCTATTTTACTACATATATCTCTCAGTGCACAGTTAGGAATTTACGGTAATGTTTGACGCTATTGGATGCTTACAAAATGTAATGAAGTAACAATGTTTGTGCTGCTTTTGTATGGAAAAATATGATTTGTACACTATTATCTTTTGTTCCTTATTTCGCCCCCTAATTGAATAGTTTTTGTAATTGAATGCTCTTTGTTTGTAATATCAGCTAACTAATGCATCATTATGGATGTTTATGTGCATTTCATTTATGTTTAACCTAATCATTCATGTGTAGGCATATATATAGTATTTTGGCATGGCATCTTCCTTTTGTCAATAATACAAATAATATATTAACTTGTGTAATGTTACTTTCGTATATACATCTAAATTAAAACCTTGTTGCAGATTTTGATCCTTACATATATACATATATAACTTGTGTAATGTTACTTTCGTATATACATTAAAACTAAAATCTTGTTACAGTTCCTGATCCTCACGTATATACATTAAAATTATAATTCATGTTTAACCTAATAATTTGTTATGCATAAATAACTTGTGTAATGTTACTTAGATACCACGTGTTTTAGTAACATCATAAGGTCCCTCTCGAGATTTTTTAAAGAGAATAATGTACATAAAAAAAGAATAATGAAATAACAAAATCAAGCAAATAATGGCTGCACATGAGTTACACATATTTCCCATGATTATAATGGACAATCACAGGTTTTTCGTATGTCAGAATCAAGTTTTCATTTTAATTGAAAATTCAATTTTAGGTTATGGACAATAGTTTTACATTGTTTGTTTTTATAGTAAAATAATTTTATAATTTTGGAAATCTTTGCAACTTCACAATTTTGAAGGGAAAATTTTATCCAATGGTTAAAATTAAAAAGAATAATTTATTATGCAAAAACTCATATATTAACTTTTTAGTTTTTTGTATTAGTTTTGGGCCTCTTTTTAATTGGACTTTTGTGCTATTTATATATGGACTTATAAAAATTATATAATATGTAGATTTTAATTATTAATACAAAAAACTAAAAAATAAATATATGAATTTTTGCATAATAATTTATTCTTTTTAATTTTAACCATTGGATAAAAATTTCCCTCCAAAATGGCCAAGTTGCAAAGATTCCCAAAATTATGAAATTATTTTACTATAAAAACAAACAATATACTATTGTCCATAACCTAAAATAGAATTGTCAATTAAAATGAAAACTTGATTCTAACATACGAAAACTATGTGATTGTCTAGTATAATCATAAGAAATATGTGCTACTCATGTGCAACCATTATTTGCTTGATTTTAATTGTTATTTCATTTTTTTTTATGTACATTATTCTCTTTACAAAATCTGGAGAGGGACCTTATAATGTTACTAAAACACGTGGTATCTAAGTAACATTACACATTTATTTATGCATAACAACTTATTAGGTTACACATGAATTTTAATTTTAATGTATATACGTGAGGATCAGGAGCTGCAACAAGATTTTAGTTTTAATGTATATACGAAAGTAACATTACACAAGTTATCTATGTATATACGAAAGGATTAAAATCTGCACAAGGTTTTAATTTAAATGTATATACGAAAGTAACATTACACAAGTTCATATATTATTCGTATTATTGACGAAAGGAACATGCCATGCCAAAATATTATATATATGCCTACACATGAATGATTAGGTCAAACATAAATGAAATGCACACAAGCATACATAATAATGCATTAGTTAGCTGATATTACAAAGAAAGAGCATTCTATTACAAAAACTATTGAGTTAGGGGGCATAATTAAGGAACAAAAGATAGTAGCGTATAAATCATGTTTTGCATACAAAAGCAGCACAAACATTGTTACTTGATTACATTTTGTAAGCATCCAATAGGGTCAAACATTACCCTGAATTTGTAAATCTGCACTGAGACGATATCTGTAGTAAAATAGAGTCATTATAATACACATTAAATAAACGTTATATGTAGATATGTTAATTAACTTTAATATTTTACCTTAGCGTTTGATAAAGACTGCAAAGCATATGTTCCTTGCATCCATAAGTTCGAAATGAAGGTTGTTGCCAAGTTGTAAAGATTTCTCTTTGTAGAACTATGCCCACCCCCTAGATAGGGTTATTCGATCTCCTTCATGTCTAATGTCTATCTTCCATGTTTTTTTACCAACTCAAATCAGTGCTTCTTCAGCGGCTTTGTTTGCTATATGTTCTCTCCAGAATGTTATGGGAATGTTCTGGCATGTACACCAAGAATGCACGTTAGTATGGAATAATTATAAGGAAAAGCTTCGAATGATAAATTTTTTTTATGTTACTATTACCATCGATTTATAGTTTGTTGCCTTCATTTTAGATTTGAATGAAGGTCTTGCCCTTGTGAATGTCGTTCTTGTGTTAATCTTTGGTAAACCAATAAGTTCTGCATGTAATATCAAATTTATTTATCAGTTTTTTATTTCTTACTGATCAATATAATTTTGTGACTAAACTAACCTTCGCCCATGCTCGTGTCTTCCAACTTTGCCTTCCTCTTTTCCTTTGCTCTCAATGGCGATCCTATGTTTGTAATTGTGGTTCCTAGTGAAATGTTGAATTGTACACGTTCGTCATATACAATGTAGAGTATAACAAATATAGACAACATAGGTTGTTACCCGATGGCTTTTTAAGATGCTTCAGTATGCAAGTTGGCCTAAAAAAAATTTCACATAGAATATGCCGTCTGCAATACATAAGAAATGAATTAGGTCTGAGTCATTTATGAAATTTCCCTTCACAAATTTGGGCCGACCATTCTGCAGGTAGTAGTTGTCTTCTACTTTTGTTAGCCCTATTTCCCATTCTTTGCCCCAATATTTTTGAAGCTTCCATGCGTCTGGTATTCCGTTGGGGTTAGTAATCACATAGGTTGGTGGTATCATCTACATTAACATTAGAATTATCACGACTTGTATGTTTAAATATGAAAAGTCAGAGTTACTAATTATCTTAAAAACACAAATTGGATACTACATACCAGAATATTGAAGCTCTGACTTTCAATGAAGATCTTGATGAATTGCTTTGGATTTGCGTATGCTGTTGCCATAAGTCCCTTATTTCAAATATGTTAATCTAAAATTTGAACGCATTACTATAATTGAGAGATATCAATATGGTTAATGAATTAGGGTTATCATAGATTGCTTAAAGACTTGTGTTTGTAGATTTAAAACAAGCATCAAAGTAGCATACTCAAATTGCATGTTAAAGTCTACTTAATCGCTATAATTTGGTTTACCAGTAGAAGGCTTAGTTATATTAGCGCAATAGAAACCATAATGTATACTATAATTTCTTTATTCGCTATTCATATTATATGGTTAATTGATTATGTCAATTACACAATTGCGCAAGCATAAATGATATCAAGTATTGTCTATTAGTGGACGAGTACAGGTGGATCGCAATGTGAGATTAGTGTATTTAATATTTGTGGAAAATTTGGACGAGTACCGGTGGATCGCAATGTCAAATTAGTTTATCTAATATTTGTGGAAACAGAAAAGAAATTGTACTTGGTAGCCGGAGATTTCTTGTCTGGTCCACTTTCACACTTCTTTGCGCAAACTGGTGTCGGTTTCCAGAATAAGGAGAGATCCGCCGCCTGGAGAATGTGTTCTAGTTTAACCTAAATGTCAAGTATGTCTTATTAGTTCATCTATTATTTCCTTCATTCACATTTTGTTATTTGAACCCTTTTAAATCAATAAGCCCATTAGAAGCAAGATATTTTTCGATTACAAGACCCAATACCATGTTCACATTTTTTTTTCCACCCAACTTCCATATTCTCATTTGTGAGCCCATTTATTATTATCATATATTTAAAATCTAATAATATTATTTTTTATCCAATTTTTTATATTGTAATTAATTACATTACCATTTTTAAAGTGCAGACTTTAGTTTTTGATATGGTTTCCTTTCGTATTCTTTTTCATCTTCTGTAATATTAACGTGAAAGTGATGTAAAACATATGAATTTAATTTTTATTAAAAGCATTCTAAAATAGAAATTTAAAATTAAAAGATAATATTGCATCCACAACACATTTTTTTCTCAAAAAAATTGTCATGTCCAACTCATATCCTTAATATCAGCTAAGACTATACATACATCCAAAATTAGGAAATTTACCTTCAAAATAAAAATAAGATATTCAATAAAACTTCTATTTGTCCCTTTATGGTAATCTAGACTACTTAAGTTTAAATTCCCACTAAAGTCTCTATAGTTTATAAATAAATTTTGTATCGAAGTCAAAAGATGACTTATAAATTGGTGAAGTAAGCCAATAGACTGAAACGACTAATTCGGAAGTCGGAAATATATATATGTATGTATGTATGTATGTATGTATGTATGTATGTATGTATGTATGTATCAAATTATACTAGTGTTTTTCTAAAGTCGTGGTTTTCAATTTGTTAGTGTGTGTGTGAGAGAGAGAGAGAGAGAAAATACTCGATAGTGCATTAAATTAATGAGAGAAAGATCTGTAAATAATTGGCTAGGCCCAATATTTTTAGGTGGCTAGGTATTCATTTATTTCAAGCAATAATATTTTATTTGATAAATTTAAAGAATATAAATATCAATTCCATTTTCACTAATTTAATATTTCAATGCCAAAAACCATTCCAGCCCGCCACCATCTATCATTTAGCATCACCCCTTAATAAATTCTACCTCGGCGTTTGGATTCGGCTGGAATGCCCAATTGGTATATTCAGTGGGACCCGCATATTGATTAGTGATTAGTGTTGCGAATATTGATAACTTTATTTTAAATTGTTTCCTGGGATTAATTTGATTAAATTGTTTACCTTTCTCAGCTAATTTGATTATATTTTGACATCTAAAGGTGGGAAATAACTAAACACTGACCGTTCTTACTAGTGTTTAAAAAACCGGATCGAACCGGCCGGTTCGACCGGTTCGGCCGCAAATCGGTGTGTTGTCTTGTCCGGTTTGGTCATAAAAACCAGCAATCTATTGAACCATTGCGAACCGGAAAAATCGGCCTGTTCGACCGTAAACCGGTGACCGGTTGAAGCAGTTTTTTAATTTTTTTAAATATTTTTAAAAAATGATAGTAATTTGTGATTGATAGGAATTGATCACTTGATCAGTGTTAAGATATGATGTATCTTATCCATTGCACTACAAGAACTTTTTTGATAGTTTATGAAATTTAAATATTCTTATATAAAAAACATCGATTTTTTTTATCTACAATATCTCATAATTTTTACTATAGACATGATTATTTTTATCTATTTTTTTTTTCAACTTCATTTGTTAATATTTTTAACTCTTAAGAAATGATGGTATATATTAAAATTATATGCAAAAAATAATTATTAATTTCAAAAACGCATATGAAGCACGATGAATTTAACTGAAAACAATTCTATCAAAAAGTAATAAAGTACAAACTCAAAATTAATAAAATAATTCATGCCTTCTAGTAAAATTATAAAATTAAGAGGCTATCTTATTTATGTATAAAGTAACTAATTAATTTTATTATTTTTATTTAAATATATATTTGACTGCATTTTAGCATTTACATAATTTTATTTATACTTTTTCACTCATTAAATTTTAATATTAATTATATAATATATATTTAATTATATATATATATACATATTAATATTTTTTTGTGTGATATATAGTTAATTATATTTTATCATTTACTACAGTATTCCGGTTCAACCAATGGTCTGACCGATCCGACCAGTTGAACCATAAATCGGTAGCTTCGCTGGTTTGCTCACCGATCCGATTTTTAAGACGTTGGTTTTCACCAAAAAAAACTTGATTCCACTTTAGTGTGGCATCACACTCAACCAAATTGACCTTTGAAAATTGTAACTTGAAATCCCTTTTGATTTATGAATTTTCTTTCCCGTTTTAAAAAATTCAATTGATTTATTGCTATATAGATGCAGTTATTATTTATAAAAAAAATCTGACGGATGCAATTATAAATTCATTAGTAATTTTGATGAGTAAAATAAGGAATCAAGGGTTGGTGAATTTACGAAATGTCCAATTTCATTAATGGACATTGGTGATAAAATAATAATTGAATAAAAAAGTAAATAAAAGAAGGGTAAAAAATGTAGTTTGCGTACGATTGGAAAATGACAAGAGTCAAATAATGCAAATCTGAGCGTCAAATCAATGCTTTCAACCACTCAACACTCCCTGCAATTATTAATTGGTTTAGGTTTTAATTTTTTAGTGTTAACTGTTAATATTCTATTGTCTCGCGCTCTTTCTATAGTTCCTAGAGATGGCTTTTATTCTTTATTAATAATACTCTCTGTATACTAATAATATGCAACAATTAACTTATTGACGTCTGTAAAATATGTGTAATGTTTTTTTAACACTACTTGTAATCCATTTTTACAAGCTTTTCAGCCCATTATTTGTTCTTAATAGGACTAATAATATATCTACATAACATTTTATTAAAATTCATGTCATATTCAATGTTTGCAAGTTTTTTTTTAAAAAAAATAGAAATTTTTAAAAATATATATATCTTATTTTCTCCAAAACAAAAATTATGCAAGATTGGACCGATTGGTCAGGAGTAGTTGGACTTAATTGTGATTAAAGAATAGCTGGACGATATAGCAAAAGACAGACTTATACGAATAAAAAAGAGGACGGTGACGTAGAAAGACAACACCCAACCCGGTTTAGTTCAACTTTTTCAAACCACAGTTGACTAATCTTCTACTGTCTAACCTGCACATGAGGCGCACTACGCACCCCCCCCCCCCGCCCCCCTCCCCCAACCAGATTGTTTACACTTCCCAAAGCCTTGACGGTGCGCTATGCGCACTTTGCGTATTCAAGTCTTCATCTTTCTTTCTCCCAACCCCACTACTTTAAAATTTCCGTTGACTGCACAGAAAGCAAATCCACCCCCCACCACCGCCCCCAACTCCAACCTACACATACAAATCCTGCACGCGCCGCTTTCCTCTCCGGCGACCATTTTCCCTACGTCAATTCCTGCAACTACGCCGTTGAGTCTGGCTTTGGTTGTACCTAAAGCTTCGACTTCTGTTCCCAACTTGGAAATTGAGGTTTTTTTTTTTTTGGTGAAACTAGGGTTAGGCTGGTGAAGTAGAGCTGACGCTTCTTCCCCCCTATATCTTTGTGTATGTGTTGGTGATTTTCTGCAGTTGAGGATATGACTTGCTTCATGTTCTATCAGCTCAGTTAATCGGTAGGTTTAGTGGTTGATTTGAAATTTTGAGTCGATCTGTTGGTTAATTGTATCAGTGTTGTTGTACTGTAGGAGGGTTATTTAGTTGGTTCATTTGCTTTTCGTGAGTATTTGGGGTGAGGTGTGATTTTTTGTATTTTAGTATGGTGATGTTATTTTATTTGTAATACTTGATTTTTGACACTGGAAATTATGAAGAGGTTGAGGTCCAGTGATGATCTGCACTCGTACGGGGAGAAGAGTGCTCTGAAAGATTGGGGAAGAAGGGAAGATGAGGCTGCTCCCCAACGTTCATCTTCTTCTTTGCATAGGAGCTCTTACTACAGGTCATCTGATAGTGGGAGGAAGGTCTTATCCTCATCAACATCTAGGTATGATCGG
>JAYDZE010169558.1:0-21833 GCA_034509125.1 Monilaria moniliformis | reverse complement strand
CGGGCTTTTCGTAGTCCAAGAATCCTGATATCTTGGGCAGTGGTAATTAATAACTAAGAGGTGCTAGGATTGTTATTGCATTGAATCGTGTCCCGGGAGAGTCCGGGTTGATAATATCCCCAAGACGAGTTTAATAAAGGTTTTATTATACAGAAGCCCGACCGACTTGAAATTTATTCCAAAGTATAAAAAATAAAGAATTTTGAACTAAACCACTCTTAGTAAAAGATATTAATAATATAAAACCAGCAGCATGTTTAAATTAATTAATGGATATTAGAATCTTAAATACGAGAAATAAATTAATTAAAAAGGAAGCCCAGATTTTCTGTAATTTGGATTTGAATGGGTAAGCCAATATTAATTTTTATAGTGGTACAAATTAATATTTTGTTGGGCTTATATTAAATTGTGGCTCAATTTAATTAATGAGAGCCCAACAGGGAGGCCTAGTCTAATTTTCCTTGGATCCTTAATTTGGCCCATCAACACTCTATATATAGGAGAGTAAGAGGAGAGAAAAACACACAATACACACACTAGCAATTCGAAAATCACTAGTGCACACACACACATTATTTTCAAAAAGTGTGCTCCGGATTTTCCCTAGTTTCCAACTTTAATTTTTCTCCTCTTCTCTAGTCCTATTATATTTGATAGTTTTGTCCACACAATATTCATATCTAAGAGTAGGGAACAAATTAGAAGTTCCAAGGTGAGAGATCAAAGATCTTCACGTGGAGAAGGAGCGAGCCATCGACGAATATTTGGAGATTCATTAAGGTAACAATCTATAACCAACTAGAAGCATGTTATAGAATTTAATTCCTTAAATAGCATTTTTGTATGCGTCCTAGAAAAGTAGGATAATTAAATTGAATAAAAGAAACTTATATTATTCTAGTAAGATCCCGGGTAGGAGATTCCTTCATTGGAATATTCAAACCCCAACAGGTTGCACCACCATAAATAAATTATACAACGTTCAACTGAAGTTTAATCAATGTGAGCTTATAATTTCTCAAAGATCAAGCCGCCATTAGGGTGGTCAAGGATACCAAGAAAATTATTTCACAAATAAACCAATATATGGAGACCATATCTAATTCCATATTTAATTCCAAAGTAATAAATATGATTATAATTATCACTTCGTAGTTTTTGAGAAAAAGGTTTTTGCACATAATTATCACGTAAGCAAATAGGTAGATAATCCACTTAAGCAAGATAAATCACCAAACAAACAGGATAATTACAATAAATTACATGGAAAAATAATATCCAAAAGGATAAGTATAAAAATAAAGCTAACCATATCTAAATAAATCTAAGAAGATTAGATTTGATTTAGATAAACTCTAGTTAATGTTAGCCAACACACCTTATGTATAGGGGTGATGGACTAGGTCAGGGGTTACAAGGAGGATTAAAACTGGACCTTCTAATGGGCTTATTTCTATAAGTTGAGTCCAATTTAAATCAAGTCCATTAATGTTAATTGATTCAACTATAGAATTAATATTATACTACCCGTCCAGATCCACATTACGAATTTGACTCATTTTTAATTTATTTATATTCCATGTTTAAGATTTCCAATATTAAGCTTGCTGTTAACTTTAATTAATTAATCTATTTTTCAAGAGTGCTCCAGTTCAAAACATTATATATTATATTTTAGAATAAATTCCAACTTGGCCAGACTTCTGTATAATAAAATCTTTTTTCGAACATCTTTTCATGATATTACCAACTCAGGTCATCCCCAGTCACAATTCTATATAATAACAATAATAACACTGATAGACATTAACTACCACTACCTAACATATCAGGAATTACTTTGGGTTACAAAAAACTCGCACCTATTTATATATCAAGACAATTCATAATCAATATTATATGCTCAATGTTTTATATATAGATTAATAATTAAACAATCATCGAGACCTTATACTTCATCTACATAGCATCAAAGTATGTATCTCATTGTAATCATTTTCGGTGCTATTCCACACCAGTGTCATCAATTGAACAAGATATGCGTGAAACTCAGATCGCAACAACCTTTCACGACAGATTGTATATGTCTATCTAAATTGTGAACTTGATTCTCCAATTTTATATATTAATTTAAATTTTGATAATTGTAAAATGAAAATAAATAAATTAAAATTTAAAAATTACATCAATTAAATACAAAAAATACATAATTTAAAGATTGGATAGAAAACTAAACATTATTTAAAACCTAAACATATAACTACAAAAGGGGATAAAAGTCGACAAACCTTACGTTTAAAAATTATTAAAAATAGCAAACTTATACCAATACACATGATTAGAATATGCTTCCTCCGTCGATTGTACCTCCATTTTTTCACGCACAACACACACTTCTTCGGTCTACTCCTTCATCCACCTCTACAAAATAAATAAAATTATGATTAGTTAATGTCAAGTTTCTGCAAGTGGACACAGTTAATTAATCCCATCAAAATTTAGAATCATTCGAAGTGCTGTCAGTATAGCCAAATTCACGGTACCAAGTTATTAAACTATTTCTTTATTATGATCCATGGACAACAAAACAATAAATGGTTTCATTATTCAATCGGAGATACTCGGGTGGATAGGATGTCACTGAGATTATCTCTTACTATTTATATATATGTGCAATCATTAGGGTAGTGCTCTACCAATCATAAGTTGTATAAGGTTTGAATGTTTCACTTTTTCTAAAAAAGATAATATTAAATTTAGTTTCTAGAGATGGAGTTTGCATCTCTCAATATCTGAAGATGAATTTGCACATTTCAGATATTTAAAAATAGAGGGTAATATCATTTGAGGTCTTTTTCCATTTTTAGCTTTTTTTTAATATCGAAAACACCCCTGAAGCATTCAAGGATATGATTGTACAATTATAAAATGACTTTTTCTTAGCTGACACCCCTGAATCTGCATGTTGACAGAACGCTTTCAGACTTTTGTTGATTTGATGTAAATGTTGCGGACATTTTTAATACACTCTCTCTCTTTGTCTACAAATATAAAATCAAAGTCATTCTTTTTCTTCATTCCCCTTCTTCACTCTTCTTCACAGACGACAAATATATTTAGATAAATGCTTCCTACATTTTTTTATACTTACGACTGATTGGAGGGGGAAAAATAAATGTCAAACAATTCTTCAAGTCGAGTTAATTGATGCACGTGGTTGAGATATTAGTACGAGAGATGTGTGTGTGGTGAAAGGCTGTCTCTGAAAATAGTGGCTGATTCGAGGAAAGAATCTTACAGGATATTACACTTTGTGTGTGATATGAAATGTAGGGATGGTGATTGTCGCTTCTTTAGGTGGTGTTATCCGAAGTCGAACGAATGAGCGAGGCAAAGCCGACGTGAATTCTATGGAGATTAGGCTCGCGAAGGTCCGAATGACGGGTTTTCTATGGTCGTTTCTTGTTTTGCTTTAGTTTTGGTCTTTTTGGCAAAAAAATTGAAGTTTAAATAAGTAGTGGGAATTTCAATTTGTACGTATTTTGGTGAAAAAATTTGTTGGTTGATGTAGAAGCCAACAAGATTTTAGTGTATTTTGTTGTCATATTTCTGGATAATTAGTTGTGTTATGTTAGTGTATTTGTTCTATTCAAAATGGAGTTGGTTAATTAAAAATGGACATGGTTAATTAGTTGTTGTGAATTATTCACAGAAGCCAAATATATATTTTGGAAAAACGAAGTTGGTTAATTATAAATGAAAAGGCGAGCAGTGGCCAAAAAAAGCTTTCACTCCTCATTCGTTTGAAATAAATTCTAGAATACAACCCTAGAGGAATGAATCTTCTTCAATCCAGTCCTCCATCTCCATTTCCCATGACAATTTGACTTGTGGTTTATGATTCCATGTTGCTTTCATAGTTGCGTTGGAAACGAGCGCAACGTTGTTAGTTCTATCTGAAATCCGAGCACTCATATGTACCTCTGTAGCGGGTGGTTTGCCGCCATTGTCCGACCGCTTCAATCTTGTGTAGATAGCTTCTAACTTTGCCTGTGAAAGCTTACCCCTTACACTTCATTCATTTGAAATAACATTAATTTTTAGTTGTATTACAACACTTGCCTAAAGTATTTTATATAGACATGTGACTCTATTGACGTAATTGATATGGTGCAGGGGTATGTATGATATTTAATTCACAATGCAATAGTTAGGATTTTGACAATGCAATGGTTAAGGTAGATGTGATATGCATTCATGTATAAAAAAACTATTTGATAATATCGTTTCTGGTACCTAAAGTACTAAATAATATCGTTTGCAGTACCTACTACATCTTAAGTAAACAATATTTAGTAGAAAAATAATTTGAATTGGACAATTTTTTTTTATTAGTACCTTCTTCTATCGTCTTCCATACTTAATCCTTGTTTCTGCGGCGACCACAATTTTGGGCCGTGCTCATTTTGTTTTGTCTCTTTGGAACCGTTGTTGATTCAGGCCGCTTCTTCTACACTATAAAATTTGATTTAATACTATATTACGAACATTTTCTCTTTGAATAATTCATGTTTAACTTATACCTTTTTGTTACGTGATGATTCAGAAGCGGGTGCTGTTTCTTAAGGTCGAGCCCCTTTCATCCTGAGATGGTTGTGTTTCTCAAGATATCTATTACATTTTAAAATATCATAACAGTTACCTAATGTTTTGCATAATATCATAACAGGTACCTAAAGATCAACATAATATCATAGCTGGTACATAAAGATTAGCATAATATCATAACATGTACTTATTGGCATAATATCATAATAGATACCTAAAGGTTAGCATAATATCATAACAAATATCGAAATGTTAGCATAATATCATAACATGTACCTAAACTACAGCAAAATATCATTCGAAGTACCTAAATATCTGAATTTTAGAACATAAACTTATCTCTTGGGGGTTATTTTTACAGCTTCCTCTAGTATGTCATTCGTCTCCCACATCTTCCACATCTCATGAGTACATTGCGTTTCAGTGCTTCCATTCCATCCTCATGAGCACAAATCTGAGTGGCTTCATTTCTGATCTTTCTTGGTCGACCACACTGTCTCCTAGTTTGTGGTGGTTCCATCTCAAATCCAGCATCACAGTTCTTTGGCCAGTTCTCCATCCCATTGATGGGGAACAATACATTGTCGTACAAATTCACCATAGTTTTCCCAGAATAGTACTGTAAAACATAGTCGGTGTAGGTACGACCATTTTCAAAACGCACGCAATGACATGCATATAAGGTATCGCACAAATTTGCCATAGCCGACAGGTGCATGTCCGAGCTAGCAAGTTCACCACATACTATCCCATTGGCCCATAAACCTGGTAAGAATCCTCCCGATTCCATATTGCTTGCCAGAATGTTGTAGCTCTTGATTCAATATCAAGTCGCTCATTATGACCAGAGGCACTACATAATCGTACGACTTTATCCACTGTCCCCTTATCTCTATCCTTTGAAGCTGGTTTGTTATGATTTCTTCGAGCATTGTGATAATAGCTTTCTCCCGGGCCCAAATAATTTTGGAATTTAATGTCTCACACATATCGTTCACCGTTGTATCACATCATGTGTGCTCAGAGAAGAAGACTTTTTACCCGCCTTCCTTTTGGTGCCACGCTGAGTAAGTGATGATGCATTTGTGAATTAAGCACTTGCATTACATCCATCATCTGCTCGTATTGTTCCACTATAGTACTTGATACAATCTCCCACATCCTTTTCTTCATGACTTTCCTTGGAAACCTTTGTTTGAAGTGGTTGTACATGTGTTGTAAACAAAAGTTATGCTCACTCTGGGAGAAATTTTCATGAATTGCATTTCCAAGTCTCTTAAACGAATTAATATATTTTGCACGGTTAAGAACATTACATAAAATGAAATTTGACAATGAATAATATACCTTCTGCTGGTCAGACATGAATATGTATCGAGGAGAATTCACTGATATATCTAAGTCTTGTTGAAGGTAATCAAGAATCCACTTCCACTGCTGGTAGCTTTCTACCTCCGCAAATGCCCATGCTATGGGTCACACCGTTTTTGTGATCCATCCCGATGGCCGTCAACAACTGACCTTTATACATTACTCTTAGGAATCAAGCGTCGAGAAAAATAATTGGCCTTCAATATTGGCTCTAATCTATTTTTAATGGCTCCAAGCAGCAATAGAACTTCATGAACCTCAGACTTGCACACCCAGCTTCCATATGATTCTCATACTGGATTTCATCAGTAGATCTAGGGTGTGTCCATATGTGTTCATTCTTGTAATCGAATAACATTTTATACTGATGACCCGTCTTTCCGTAGATGCTTTCAAGTGCTGCGTGTACGATAAGACTTCATCCTACTAAGAGTGGACCCAAATTGTTCATCCACAAATTGCCTGATTGCCTGCAACGGGATGTGCGAGTTGGATTTGGTCTTCTCCTTAAGACACTCAGCCAACCACTTCGCAGAGATCCACTTGTTCCCTGCACCTCACAACAAGTATACACATAATTTCGTTGAAGGGTGGTCATAAAATAGTCATCACTGTTCAATGCATCCTTCATACGTAGGTACAAAAACCAATTACACCCTTGACCGTAACATGTAATCCGCAACCTCTTCCCATCATTCTTGAAAATATAAATTGGTCTCTTGCTCAAAACTGCAGACTGGCATAGTACTTGATAAAAAAATCTCGGCCTCCAAAAACATCCCCAATAGTCTAAACTGGACAATATTTTATTACAACGAATAATGAGAAGACCGCATCTGTTGTATGCATCCTGCCTTGTTTATCAGAATCAACAACATCCCAGTGCAACATCTGCTAAATCTCGTAGCATGTCCGAGTCTTCTGCTCGTGCATTGGCAGCCTTTTTTTGTCAACATTAGGACAGAATTTATAGCGTTTGTACGTCTTTGTCACATTTGGTCTGTCTTTTTCACCACTAGGTGCCTTGGCTGCAGGTTGTTTCTCATGAATAGGGCGTTGGTGCTGCTTTGTACTTGTAACCCCACAACCTTCTCCGGGTCTACTGGGAACAGGGCGTTGGTGCTGCCAAATTTCCTCGTAATAGTATGTGAACAATTGTTCATCGCGGCCCATGAGCCAATAAAATGAACTGGTCTAGATCATCATCGCCTTCTTGAACCTAATTATGTAAAGAACAATCCTGAACAAACTCGTCAAAAAATGATACATAATTTTCATCATCCACAGCTTTTCCTTTTCCTTTATCGTGACCCTCATTGTGTAGAGGACAATCCTGAATAAACTCGTCCAAAAATTATACATAATCATCACCCTCCACAGCTTTTCCTTGTCCTTTATCTAGTGGTGGGTAACTATTGTTGCATCCTCCATTTCAACAAGATAAACTCCCTCATCATCTTCCACAACTTTTCATTTTCCTTTATCTCTTAGACAAACTCTCTGATTATACATAAAATACAAAAATTAATAATCACAACATATACCTAACGTCTAAAACAAACAAATCAAAAATCACAATTATTGTACCAAAAGTCCCTCTAAATATCATGTCTAGTACCTGAAGTGTATAACACATCAAAGGGAACAAATAATCACAGATCACGTACCTAAATTTTTCCTAAATATCTTAACAGGTACCCAGAGGCTAAAAAAATTAATATTTAATCACAATTCAGGTACCCAATTTAGAAAAAAAGAATTCATATGCAGTACCTCTTCTATCACTGGATCGTCTATATCAAGTACACTGATCCATTCCTCAAGTTCAACAACTTTAGCGATGGACGCAGCATCAATTGCCCCATCATATTCTGGCCTACATGAAACTTTGATGTTTTTGCCTCCTCTTATTGTCTTCTCTCCCTCTGTTCTTCCAAGCTTATCTCAAAACACTCTTCAAACTCCACTTCTTTCTCATACCACCCGATCAACAATGATTTGGATTTTTTCTTTGGCTTCACTCTGGGCCTTAAGCAAGGTATTTCAGGCTTCTTAATTTTTTCGATCACTAATCTGAAACTTGGTACTTTGTAGAAATCAGCCAAATATTGTTCTTGATTGGCCTTTTGTTTCATTACACCTTCAACGACTGTAATCTCCATGGATTAGACGTGGATGAGCTTTTCTCGCGTAGCACCGATATTCAAGAATCTCTCCATGTGCGGCTCATCAACTAGGGGCTGCATAGGATGCCCTATAATAGTTCTCATACAAGCATGGCTACTATCTGGATCGCAATAGTAAAACTCACACACCATTTTCTTCTTGTAGCCCAAACACATCATCATACTTGAAAGATCAAGAAGTTTAAATCTATTAACATTGCATTCGTCTGCGTAATCAACTTTCTCCCCAACGTATCGATTGTCGTTGAATTTACCACCTGGTGGATGACAGCAGTGAATAATTCGGGCCTACCCTCTGTTTCAAAATAAGAAAAAAAATCAATCAATCCCCAAAGAAAAAAATAATAGGTCCCTGAAAATTAAGAAAATAGGTACACACAAAAACTCACCCTTATTTCAATCAGTCCCAAAAAATAAGGAAAATATGACCACACTAAAAAAAAGAAGTCGTAAAAAAAATTAAGAATATAGGACCACACAAAAAATCACCCTTATTTCAATTAGACCCCAAAATGAATGCAATTCGATTGTAGATCACATACTTACAAAATGAATGACATGACACGATTTACCACACTATCACATCACATAAAGGAACCTTATTTGAAATTTATACTTTAGGTACCCAATTTTAAAAAATCCTACAGTATACAAGTAAATTTTATTTTACCATATTCAAGCCATGGGTCGAACAAGATGATGTTCCGTGGTCGAATCTTCCATGTCTCGTCCTCCAAATCCACAAATTCTGTAGATTTGGAATGTCTAGAATGTGGAGGGTGTGAGATTGGCCACGTTTTTGCTTGGAAGCCATTTTTGATATTTTTCAGATGCTTTGGTGTATAACTTCTATGTAATTTGTGTGTTTGTTTCACTTTAACGTATCAATGAAAAAAAGTGTAACTATAGTCGTAATGTATGAATAGAAAATAGAAAAATGATGTAATGCGTTGAAGAAGAAAGATAATGAAAAGTCTCACGTTGTTGCTCTCAAGTATTTGTCAGCAAAAAGTGAAAAGGAAATAATAGAAAATACATGCTAAGTATTAAAGAGAGCTTCAGAAGAGAGAGAAATATTAAAAATGTAATTTCCTACATTGAACAAATTGTACGTTTAATGATTAAAAAAACTGTCGCCTGTTACTTTTGTCAGGTTGTGGAAAGTGGGGTTTAGGGAGTAAAAATTATACCCTTCATGAGTTTAGGGTCATTTCGGAAACAAAATTTATGTCCAGATACATGAGATGTGATTATTTGAGTCTAGAAAGATAATTTATGGTTTTTTCAATTCTGGAATCATAAAAATACAACCCTCCATCTCTAGGGACTAAATTTAAAGATTTTTAAAAAAATATCACAACTCTAAGATGGATGCATAAGGTATCTCAACCTAACTAAGATTACGAGTTGGTGACATAAATCTGTATTAATTCCCACTCATGAAAACTATATATAAATCACTGTCATCATAAAGCGTGCATGAGTATTGGAATCCAAAATTCAAACTCGACTTATCTACGTTTTTCTAATAATAAGTTGTGTATAGAGTATATAATGATTGGGAGTTCAATTAGAATGATATAGGATTGGAATAATGGTGATTAATAATTGATTACACATTCAATTATTTCAATTCTTGGTTTGTTGTTAAACGACAGGCGACAACCACTAATAAGTTGAACATACACACACTCGCACACATAAAACAAGATAGTTGTCTTACAATTAGAAAATTATAATACCAGATCACTATAATTATATTATAACACTTTAATTATATTAATTTAACCTAAAATTTTAGATAAAATTATTCACTCTCCGCGACAATCAGAACACAAGTTTAAATACATTGACAAATTAAAAGTAACAATTACATCAGGATAATCAATTTTTATATAGAAAAGAGATCAAATTAGAATGCTATATGTAGGTGAAAAATGAGAATTCTTTTAAATTCTTTGATTACAAAGATTTACTGTGGATCAATGTCAATATTGGATGAACATCAGGTTGACTAGGTTCGATAAAGAGAAAACGTCCAAAGCCTTTTCGGTTTCTCCTTATGGGATAAATGCAGCATTTGAGGTCGAATTCAGGAGTGAATGAAATTTTTATATTTATTCGTTCATTTCTTTTTCATTGATTTTTTGTGCTTATTCATTGATTATACGTGCTTGTTCGTCATTCTCATTTCTCACGAAAAATCCAATTATCATTGAATCCTTACTAGGGATGCGCGGTTTTAACCAGACCACTGGTATGGCCCGAACCAGGACCGCCGGTTCCATTTTTTGAACCGTAACAAGCATTTGGCAGTTAAACCTACAGTTAAACCGAAATCGACGTAACGGTTCAAACGGGCCAGTTTCGATTAAGAGTGGCGTCGAACTGTGACCAACGGTTAACCGGCGGTTCCAAACTGTCAGTTTCAAGGTTAGTCACTGATTAACCAAGTGAATAGTGTATGCGTGTAGGTGGCAGGCCTATTGGATCTATTTCAAACCTAAACTGACAATTTCCTTCAATAAACCGGCGACCCGTCAGAAAATCAGCGGTTTCCCTCAGAAAACTGGCGATTTCTGACAAAACTGCCGGTTCTCGAGGAGCTGCAAAGACTAGGGTTCAGATGTAGGTCATTTTTTTGCAGCAAAACCGACGGTTTTCTGCAGAAAGCGACGGTTTTTCTGCCAAAATAGCCTGTTTTGTTGCAAAAAACCGGCGGAATTAAAAAATAATTCGAAATTTGAATTTCAAATTCAAAACTCTCACACTCATTTTTATCTATAAATAACCTACATCCTCATTCCAAATCACACCTCTTGTATTAACAATAATTCTCATTTCTTACCTCCCTATATCTCTCTCTTTACTCTATTCTCTCTACTTGTCTTTGAGCAATTGTGCTTATTAATATACTCGGGTTCTGCCGAGACACGACTCTATATAATAATAATACTAGCATCGCTAGACAGTGATTACCACTGCCAAGATATTAGGAATTACTTAGGGTTACGAAAAACCAACACCAATTGATAAATCAAAGCAATGCATAATCAACATCGTATGCTCAATGTTACTTATATAGATTAAGAAATAAATAATCACTGAGACCATGTACTTCCTTACACAGTGTAGATGTATGTATCTCACTATAATCTATTTTAGTGCTATACCTTACTCAGTGCCATCACTTGGCCAAGATAGGCGCGAAGTTCAAATCGACACTGCAAGCTTTAACGATAGATTGTCCATGTCTATCTTGATTGAGAACTTGATTTTCTTCTATAAGGAACTGACTGAAAGATCTTCTGTGATCATGGATACACCATTTAGTCTACAATATAGAAGGAGAATTTGTTTGCTCAATTTATGATTATATGCTTAAAAATAAGCACATATAACCACAAAAGGCAAACCATGTGATAATGATAAATATCTCTTCAGAATGGAAAATAAGATTTTTAATACAAAGCAGCAAAGCATGCTTTTCATTATACAAACCCCAACACTTCCCTCACTAGATCCGTAGCGAGACAATGTTTTGACAAAAAAGTTGAATTAGCGAAATATTTATTATGCTTAAATTACAAAGTTTCTATTTGTTCTAATGTGTGAACTTATGCATATAATAAGAAAAAATTATATGGAAATAATGGTTAATTTTGTAGATAATAGTTGGAGCTTGAGCAAACGTTTAATTTTGTAGATAATAGTTGGAGCTTGAGCAAACGTTTAATTCCATTTAGTAAATTTTCAGCACCCCATGTTGCTTGGAGCTTGAGCAAACGTTTAAATTTACTTAATTAGTTAATATAATATTTTATGTTGATTTTGATCATGCCTCCGCTAATATTGCAAGTATTTCTACATGAATTGATGAATGTGCCCCTATTATTAATGGTCGATATTTCCATGTTAGATGTATATGTTATATTTTAAATTTATGTGTTAAAGATGCTCTATATTTGTTTAATGAATATATAGAATCAATTAGACAAGCTGTAAAATTGATTCATAATAAGAAAGTTGTAGAAAAAATGACAAACATATTGTAATAATAAAAATTAGATATACGAATTTTGTTACGGATGTATCAACTAGATAAAACTCGACTTATGACATAATAATTCAACATTGCAACATGTCCATAAGAAACATGGAAGCAATCATGTTGCTTGATGATTGGGCCAAGGCGGAAATGAGAGCTCAAGAACTGGAATGAGATCATCATGTCGAGAGCGACAGTGAAAAATTTACCGAGACCGAACTATCTGAGGCTGGGGACTAAGAGTCGAGATAGGTGAAGGTAAGAGAACTACGTGGGCTTTGATTCATCGACAATGATACTTAGGCAACTCAGTTTAAAAAATTTAAGTCTAACTTTAAGGATTTAAATTGAGACCAAATCATTTTCCTTTATTTTTCCCCTTCATTGTAAATTTGTAATTGTAAAGGTAAATTAATAAGTTACAAATTATAATCAATGTAATCTAATTGTCTCATAGCAGTTTGTTTATTTTATTATTTAAACTTTGTAATTTGTATTTTGTATGTAAACATTTCATTATTTAATCAATATGAAATTTTGAATTATTAATGTAAAATATAATTATAACTTTGTAATTTGTATTCATTTAATCATTATGAGTAATGACACATATTTTTTGTTCTTTTTATTTGAACTTGTAAACTAGAACTTTGTAATTTTTATTTTGTAATGTAAACATAAATTTAAATTATTATTTTAATTGTAAATGCTATTTCTTTTACTTGTTCACCAATCATTAATGACTTGTCATATACATTATTTCTTTTATTTGAACTTGAAAGTTTGATTTACAAGTTATATTTGTAAAATGATAATTTAAATTTTATCTCATTTGACTTAAAAGTGCCGAAAAACCGCCTGGACACGCCGAAAACCGTCCCAAACCGATGGTTTTGTTGCAGAAAATCGGTGGTTTCTGCAGGATCTTGTGGATCATGCAGAAAACCAGCGGTTGATGCGTTTTCTCCTTACATTTCATCGTTTACATTTCACTTAAATATGCAATCCCCTATTCCTAAAACCACACACAGACACACTATTCTGAAATCGAAAATTCTCACTCTCAATCCCTTATTTTCTCTTATTTCAATTTGTGAAAATTTTACACTTATACTAATAAATAATCAAATATCTCTTACATTGTGCTGCTTGAGTGCTTGTCAACGTTACCATTGTCTCCAACCTACCGCACATCTGGTTCCTAAGTTGCTCTTTCTTTGCTCACCTAAAGGATCATTGGCCACCCTCGAGACGCTGAGCGACTGAGAATCCACATGAACCGGGAATTCAACTATGGGTGTGAGCAAAGGCGCATACGATACAAAAGCCAATGATTTAAAAACACAACCATGGATTGTTATTAGCATTTGCAATGGCGGAGGTTGAAGCTCATGGTCTCGTGCAACACGACATCATAAGCATCAACCTCCACTGTTGCAAAAGTCAATTCATCATTGTGTTCTGAAAACATTGATTCCTGCATCATATGTCTCATTCCTCACACCTTTGGTCTAATTCTCGATTCAAGTGGATTCTCAAGCGCTCATTGTCTCGAGGGTGACCAACGACAATCCTTAGCCAATCGGCCTGATCCACCAAAAAATAGACTGAACCAACCGTGAGAAGAATGCGATTGATTGTACAATGCAGAAATCTGTGATTTTTAGGCACGAATATAGATTGACACATGCAACGGTAGAGGTTGAGGTTCAGGGGTCGTGCAAATACGACACTATGGACGTCAACCTCTAACGTTACATGTGCCAATTCGTCCTCATGCCTAGAAATTACAGGCTTCCGCATTGTGTGATCGCATTTCTCTCATTGTTGGTTTCATTCTATTTTGGGGTGGACCCTTGTGAAAATAGAAGAAACGCAAGAGCTATTAGCTCTTGGATTTCTCTTATTTTCATGTGTAATTGTATTTGTAAATTTAAATTTATAATTGTATTGTAGATTGTAATTTGTAAATAGAAGTTTCTTTATTACTTAAACTTTATATTGTGTATTGTAATTTGTAACTTCTCCTATTTTTAAGTTCAATTGTAATAATCCATATCCATTTAATTGTTTAATGTTCAATCGTCTTCAATTAATTAAAGCAAAAATAAAGTACGAAACCGAACCAGAACCAGAATCGACCAAAATCGAGCAAAAACCGCAAGTTTTGAACCGGAACTAGAATCGCCGGTTTTTGGTTCAAAACCAAAGCTGCCATATATGCCGCTGTGGCGGTTATGATTTATCTTCCCATGAAACCGGACCCGCGGTTGCGAAACTGTGGGCACCCCTAATCCATACCATATATATAAATGAAATAAAATAACAAATCGAGCTTTGATTTTATGAAAATTGCAAAATTTATGACGTAAATGACGATTTTTAAGGTATGAGAATTAAACATATAAAATAAATAATATTAATGTGGACTAAATAAAAATTGTGCCCATATAAGACATGGAACATAATATTTCTGTATATAATATATAAAAAATAGATATTATCAGGTCTACATCCACAGTTTCTAGAAATTCCTTAATTGTGTTAAAATATTATTAGTGGCACGATGGCGTTAGTTGTTGGAGTTGGAATCCTCGGTAGTATTATAAATATTTAAATGCCTTAATCATACATGGACACAGTGCTGGAACGTGAAATCCTCTTCGGGAAAACACGTACAAAAAATGCTTCCATTTGAGAGTTGAGACCAATTCAATTATCATCAGTTTGCATTTGTGATTAGCAATAATAGTATATAGTCTATGAATGAAGAGGTTCAGCTCAGTTATCATGTGTAGAAGCATTCACCCGTCGGAGTTTGACTTGTGCTGTCGCGTATTAAGATATTATTCAAAATAGGGAATTATATAAGATAAACAGCTGAGACCTGAGATGATTAATTCATCATATATATGTGCATGGTTGCATAGATTGATGTATTTTTAATGACGTTGTATATACTGTTTTGTTGTAGCTACCAAAACATGAGTAAATATTATAGTTAATATTGTTTTTTTTTTCGACCATGCAGTAACGTGTCTACCAATACAATGATATATATAATTGCTTTTCGCAATCAAAACTGGTAACTAATATAGCAGTATAAGAGTTCAAAGTGATGTATTATTTGATTAAAATATATATTGTTTTTCAAACAAAGGAGCTGCAAATTTCATTATAGTCAGAATTGTCTGCTTTAATGAAGGCATGCAGTAAGTCAGATATATGTGCTATAGTGGCCAATATTTGACAATCTCTCCATTAACTTCTATTAATTTATTTGGAATTATTTTATTTAATTTTATTTTCTTACTTTAATTAATTATTAATTATTGAAATAAAACAAGATATTCATATCGAATTAATATTAAAACAAGATATTAAAAAATTAAAACAAGATATTCAAAGTAAGATTTTCTTAATTAAATTATCCATTGAGAAAATAATAATAATAGTTATAATAATAATATAATAATAATTATTGTTTGTATTTTAATAAAAATAATAAAAAATAATATTAAATATCTAAATATGGAAGAATCATGAAATTAGGAAAAAAAAATACTTAAAAAAGCTATGAAATAAGAATTCTGAAGAGTTATACTATTTCTTTATTTTCAGAATTTTTATTAACTTTATTGTTCAATAAAAAATTAAAAAAATACACAAATTTTTTTTTAAAAAAAAATATCAGATATCTTCACAGGCTAAAATCTTGACAAACAAACAAGCATATGCATAATGCAACTGCATTATTAGCTAGGAATAGGATGTGAGTGGCGTCATGCTTTTCTCGATGAATGCCCATGAAGGTCAATAAATGAGAAATTTACTAAGCATAAGGTGCCGTGCGAATGCAAAACAAATGTACAGTAATTTTCTTTAAATTGACTAAACTAATTTAATTTTCTGGTCTATTAAGGAGAATATTAAGTTGCTCTACACATAGACGAATTAATACAGCTAGCAAATTGAAAGTCTCGATGCTCATTGACTCATTGGCTAGTAACCAGTACAGTACAATATAATCTTTTTCATTAAACAATATGAAGTTATGAGTTAATTAACCAAGATAGACGACATTGAATAGGTATGACAGTATGAAACGAATACTAATGAAATTTTAGTAAAATAAACTTTTGGCGAGAAAGTTGTTATGTCTATTTTATTATATAATATGATTGCTAAGTTTTCTTTTTTGTAATTAAGTCTTCCAGTAATGAGTGGTTTTCCTATAAGTCTATAACCGCCTTCTTATTGATTTCCTCTTTATAATTGAATTTTTTTCCGTTTAATACATAGAAAACCTTGTCGTTTAATAATATTTCTTCTAGTGAAAAGGATGACAGATGTGGTATGAATTATAATATTATCTTGTGCGGTTTGTAAATTATTGTACATAATGTTTGCTTATTATACAATGATAACCAAGTTTATCGAGGCAAAAAGTACAAAGCAAATTGAAGTTTTAATTTATTAATAAATACTATGTAGAAAGCAATATATTATTGACATATATTAATAAGTTCTATTCACAAAATAAAGACATATTATGTATTGTATATCTCCACTACATATAAGTCTATTAAGCATAATATTATATTGTTTTCCTGACTATAAATATGATGTATTACATTTATACACACACACAATCCAACATTATTAATGCAAATAATTTAACCTTTATTAATTTCAACAATGTTAACTACGCGTAGTCGCTCTTATCTATGATCATATATTTCGCACGAATAGTACTTAAATACATTTATTGTGTAATTGGGTGATGATCATCATTGAACTTTTTTCTCATACAATTTTACTAAACTATTAATCTATAATTGTTACAAAAAAATTATACATAGAATTCTGAAAATATTTAAAAATATTAATATCTCCATTATACTATTGAATTCGACTAGTGCCTCGTCCAAAAAATTCAAGATCAACGCAAGCTTACATATATAGTTATAAAAAACAACCGGCCTCGTCCCATCGCAAATTGTAAAGAGTAGAAGCAGCAGCAACGTCCATGCTTGAACACGCAATCAATTAGAATTTTAATCTAGTCAATCCACATCAAACTTAACTCATAATGCATGCACTATAATAATCTAATTCAAATCTTAGCTAGCCAGTTAGATATTCGTGTACGCGTTACATGCCTCACCCAAATTTTTTCCAATTTTCCAATGTCAACTTTCCTATAAATACTAATATCAAACCGGATAAATATAGTGAACAAATATATCCATAAACGCAAAAAATATCCATATTCTATTCATCCACCTCATAATTCAATTAGTTACGCGCAGATGATCAACCCCCCTCCCACTATTTAAACACCCCCAAAATCAAGACAAGAACCCCCCACACACAACATACACACAAACAGAAAAACCTGAAAAAAACCTCAACAATGGTGACAAGAATCCTACTCCTATTTTTCATATCATTTCTGTCTGCCTCTCCCGCCGTCTCCGGCTACTCACACGCCGCAATAAGATCATGGTGCAGCCAAACCCCGAACACTAAACCATGCGAGTATTTCCTCACACACAACCCTAAATACAACGTTTCCATAAATGGAAAGTCCGACTTCCTCAAGCTGTCGTCACAGCTCGCCCTCGACCGCTGCATACACGCGCAGAGCGGTCTCCACCACCTCGGCCCCAAGTGCCGCTCGGGCCGGGAGAAGGCCGCGTGGGCAGACTGCGTCGACCTCTACGAGGAAACCATCCACGCGCTCAACAAGACCGTGGACACCAATACCAAGTGCACCGCCGCTGACGTGCAGACGTGGCTGAGCACAGCGCTCACCAATTTGGACACGTGCATAGCCGGCTTCGCCGACTTCGGCATCAAAGATTATTACAGTGTTTTTCCCATAATGTCTAACAACGTGAGTTTGTTGCTGAGCAACACCCTAGCTTTGAACAAAGGGGTTTCTAATAGTAGTATGTCGCCGGCGAGTGATAAAAAAGGGTTTCCGAGCTGGGTTCGGCCCGGAGACCGGAAGCTGCTGCAGTCGTCCAGCCCGAGGGCGAACGTGGTGGTAGCGCAGGACGGGTCGGGGAATTTTAGGACGGTGGGGGCAGCGGTGGCAGCCGCAGGGAAGCGGTCGGGGAGTGGGAGGTATGTGATCTATGTGAAGGCCGGGACGTATAGGGAGAATGTGGAGATTGGAAAGGGTTTGAGGAATGTTATGTTGTTGGGTGACGGAATTGGGAGGACAATTATCACCGGAAGTAGAAGCGTCGACGGCGGCTCCACCACCTTCAAATCGGCCACAGTTGGTGAGTCATTTAATTGCACATAATAGACTTAATCAAGTTAATCTATATGTCGTGGATGCAATTAGAAACTGAAACTCTAAAATAGAACGAATGTGACTTCTTTGTGTGATAGAGTGTGCATGCATACCACGAACCAAATTTATTCTTGTACCAACATATCTAAGCATATCCTTTGTAAGAATAAAACCATCAATTTTATATCTCATTGAATAGTAGAAAAAGGATATCAAATATAACGACCCTAGACTTTAATAATTAATATTTGAGTTGCTTGTTGGAAGAGGATATCAAATATAACGACCCAAAGACTTTAATAATTAATATTTGAGTTGCCTGTAGGAAGAGGATATCAAATATAACGACCCAAAGACTTTAAATAACTAATAACCAAATGATAAAAAAGTACCCTCTTAATTGTTCATTGCGCTAAAAATATGACCACCAAGTAATTTAATCTATCTTGCCTAACTATTCTTCTATATTTTTCACAGAATAATATAGCGAAGCATTTGAAAGATGACGAGGATATGAAAATAATAATAACAAGTCATTGGCTTATATTTGTGGATTTACTTTTTTCAAGCTTAATCAATTGTACATATTGATTTGGCCCTTTCTGAAAAACACGTTTCTTGGTTTACAGAAATAAATTATTTTGGATCCTACTTTGACATCTCCTTATCGCCTTCTAGAAAACATCATATTCACCAAATGTCAGATCACACATACATCTAAGTCATGCAAAATTCTATACACGAACAAATCAAAATTAGATTTTTTTACATATTTTTAACTAACCTTTATCTGTGGCATGTAAATTAATTTGCAAAAAACTGACCAAATCGCAGCTGCCGTGGGAGACGGGTTCATCGGCCGCGGCATCACATTCCGGAACACGGCGGGCGCCCGGAACCACCAGGCCGTGGCTCTGCGCTCCGGGTCGGACCTATCCGTGTTCTACCAGTGCAGCTTCGAAGGGTACCAAGACACCCTCTACGTCCATTCCCAGCGCCAGTTCTACCGCAACTGCGACATCTACGGCACTGTCGACTTCATCTTCGGCAACGCCGCCGTCGTCTTGCAGAACTGCAACATCTACCCGCGCGACCCGCCCAACAAGACTAACACCATCACCGCGCAGGGCCGGACCGACCCGAACCAGAACACAGGCATCATCATCCACAACTCCCGGGTCACCGCCGCTCCGGACCTCCGACCCGTTCAGGGATCCGTCCGGACCTATCTGGGCCGCCCGTGGAAGCAGTACTCGCGGACAGTGTTCATGAAGACCTCGTTGGATAGCTTGATCAACCCGGCGGGTTGGATGCCGTGGAGCGGGAACTTCGCTTTGAATACCTTGTACTATGCCGAGTATGCCAATACGGGTCCCGGGTCGTCCACCACGAATCGGGTCAATTGGAGGGGTTATCACGTCATCACCAGCGCATCCGTCGCCTCGCAGTTCGCTCCGGGGAATTTTATTGCCGCCAATTCTTGGCTGCCGGCGACGAATGTACCGTTTACTTCTGGGCTTTGATTATTCGGTTTCAATTAATTGTAATTATACTTGTTTCTTAATCGGATTTATGTTTTAGTAATGAAAACTGGAAGCTTTTAAGCATATTTTCTATTCTCATAAATGTAAGGAAGAAGACTTTCAACATGTCAATTATTTTCTTTAGGAGCAAGTACAACTTATCCAACCCTCATTATTAATATTCCATAATTATTTACAATTATGAGAAAAGTAAAAAAATTACGATACCGTTAATTGTTAATATATTTATTTTCTTCATTATTTGTGTATTTCTTAGTCGATTTCTACGAAAACTATAAAAGCATGTACAAGTTACATAAATAATAAAAATAATCGCCATGTGGGCCATTTGGCCGACACTTGTTACGTGTTTTGGAAAGAAAGAGAAGCCCCCGAAGAGAGATTACAGCAGAGGAGCTGAGCGGGGCTCGGGTCCCCAATAGGGGGCCCGAATCGTGGGGCGGGTCAGCCGTCGGGAGCTCAGGCCGGGAGTTAGGGGAGGACAACACCCCTCATCGGGTGGTATCGCAGAGGTGGTGTAACACCCAAAATTTTCAAAAATAGAAAATAATTTAAAACTAAATTACAGATAAATAAATTAATTTATAAATTAAAAATTATAAATAAACTTGATTAATATTTAATATAATTATATGTTTATTTATTTGTTAGAATAATAGATCTTAATTTAATATAGGAGTTGATTCATTACCATCTTCTGGAGCGGGGGCCGAGATAAAATCCTATCTCTTCTACCAAACACCATAAATACACTATTGGGCCTATATTATTTATCCTAACATGGGCTTAATCCTATCTACGAAACATGCACTTAGTGTTTCCCAACTCTCTCTCGGTTTCAGCAAGAAGGATAGAGAAGGAAAAAGGACATGTGTCCTATGTCTAGATGTTGGCTAAGAATAGAGGAGATAGTCGAACTAAGAATCACCTCTCTATCTCTCCTCACTACTCTCTCCCTCTCGGTTTTACACGGATACCACACACACACACCATACTTGCTTTCCACCTTCACCACCGTCTCTCTCTCTCTCTCACCTCTTTTCTCCATCTTCTTCAAATTTGGTCGGCTCTCACGCCAGCACTCACTACCATCACCACCATCAAGCCACCGCACACCGCTGTCGCCGTCTCCATCTCGTCTCCCTCTCTCAGCCGCTTCTTTCTACACTACACTGAAATTCGCACATACACACACGCATATAATCTTCCCCCTCTTCTCTTTCTCTCGGCCTCTCTCATTTCTGTCAACTCACCATTTCCACCGTCATCTCACGCCGCCGCCACCATAGGCCAACAGGCCGTCGCATTTCCCTGTCCCTCTCAGCCACTCGCTCGGCACTACACCGAGACGCACACTCATACATACATTCCTCCCTCTTTCTCGGTCTTAATTTACGATACCCACTGTACCGCTGTCTTTCACGCTGCCGGCTCTCCGCCGCCTTAAACAGCCGACACCACCAGCCGCCGGTCCTCCTCCTGCTTCGACTTTCTCCATCTCTGCATCTCACACACTCGACGCACAGTAAATGTTTAAATTTTAGTTTCTAGTTCTATTTCTTCAATTCATTAGATTTGACCATTGGAAATATTGATAGATGGTTAAGCACACATGAGATGAAGAAATTGAGGAGAAATTAAAAAAAAAAAAAAAATTGGAAATTGATCTTGAAGGAAAGAACCGAGAGGTTGATAAAGGAAGAGCCTTTTGAGCAGACTCGCACTCCACAAATCAGTAGAAATGCTCGAGAGAAAGAGAACAAATA
>JAYDZE010169447.1:0-21833 GCA_034509125.1 Monilaria moniliformis | reverse complement strand
AATAATAATAATAATAATAATAATAATAATAATAATAATAATAATAATAATAATAACAACAATAATAATAATAATAATAATAACAATAATAATAACAACTCAGAGTCTCAGACCATTCGGAAAGAAAAGAACTTAGTTTACTGCTCAGAAACCATATGATATAACAAATGTAACTTACTTATGAACAGTTATGAAAGTATGCTAGTCAGTGTATATGAATTCTCTTTAATTTCTGTCAAACATGAACTTCCATTTTCAAATTAAAACAAAATAGCAAAGTAGACATAAATTATCCAAAAAAAGAGAGAAAAAAAATCCTAATTTATGTCTTGTTTGGTGAGAAGAACATAGTTGCTCAATTCCTCAATGAGAGCGTTCAAACTATTATAAGAAGATCCACCTTCTTCAACAGCCTTCTTCGCCATTTCCTTATAATACTCAGCTCTGCTTCTCATCTCCGCCGCTCCTCCGCCCACCATAACCTCCTCCACCGCCCTCGCCACCGCGTCCTTCTCCACGCCCTCGCTCTCCCTCATCATCCACCTCTTATTCCCAACAGAAACCCCAGTCCCCAAAACCTCCGTCACCAGCTTCTCATTGAAAAACTGCTCCGCGAAGACCGGCCACGTCACCATCGGCACGCCAGCGCACACCCCTTCGAGGGTAGAGTTCCATCCACAGTGCGTCACAAAGGCCCCCACCGCCGCATGATCAAGAATCATCACTTGAGGGGCCCACCCCCTTATGATCAACCCTTTGTTCCTCACTCTCTCCTCAAACCCTTGAGGCAGCCAATCTTCATCATCTTCTTTGTTTTTCCTCACAACCCAAATGAAATCTTGGCCGGACGCCTCCAGCCCCGCCGCGGTCTCGCGCAGCTGCGCTCGGCTGAAGGAAGCGACGCTGCCGGCGCACACGTAGACGACGGAGTTCGGCCTCTTCGAGTCGAGCCAAGCCAAGCACTCGTGCTCATCAATGGCGGATTCCTTTCCTCTTTGCTGATTCTTCTCGCCGCCTTTGCTGCTGCTGCATAGCAAAAGAGGGCCTATCTCCCACGCCTTCCTCCCAATAACATTCTTGTAGTGATTGGCATAAGCGGATTCGAGCTCGTTGAAGCTATTCACAACCTCTCCATATGTCCTCTTCCAAGACTCATTCATTTTCTTGAACAAGTTGGTGAAGTCACTCTCACTTTCTTGAAGAATAAAAGGAGAAAGTTGCGACCTTACAAACTTGAGTTCTTGAGGAAGACCGGGCACAAGAAACGGCTCCGAATCCGACGACACGTTGTTGAAGGGTTTGTGGATCTCCATTTGCTCCGTCACACACCGCGAGAAGTAGCTGGTGCCGTAGAAGGCCAGCCGTGGGATTTGGAATTTGGCGGCTGAGTCAGCCGTCCACGGCAGGAACATGTCGGAGACGAGGCAGTCGGGCCGGAGCTGCTGCAGGATTGCCTCGACGGGCTCCTGCAGGAGCTCCATGGCCCGGAGGAAGTTGGTGATGAGATCGGGAGTGGTTATTTGGTCGAAAGCGACGATGTTTTGGGGCAAGGAGGAGCCCTGTGGAGGGAATGGGGTGACGGCGAGGCCGACGGCGAGGCCCGACTGTTGGGCTTTAGTGATGGGGGCGGCGAAGGATGGGGTGGCGATGATGGTGGCTTTGAGGCCTCTTGATGTGAAGAGCTTCGCCATTTCTAGCATGGGGATCATGTGGCCGTGTGCCATGGATGGGAAGAGGGCGATGTGTAGTTGTTTCATTTTGCACTGGAATGAGTGGAAGGGGTAGGGTAAAAGACTTTTGGATATGATGATAATCTAGTGAGGATGTGTTATTGTGTGGTGAGAGTGTCATAATATATATACTATGTTAGAGAGAGAGGGAGAGTCTTGGGAACGTAGAATTTGGCGTTAGTTCATTCTGAAAGTCATAATTTTCTTGGGGGTCAAGAAGAGATGAGACTGAGTTCGAGGAAAGTGGAAATTGAATAACTAAAGGATGAGAGGAGAATTTTCATACTAATGCGCTTACACTTCTAGAAGAGACTAGAGAGAGATGAGCAGACGTATCTGCTGACGTATCTTTACTTGTTGGGATCCAAACTACCCTGAGTAAAAGGTCTACCCTCTTGGTAGTAGACTATATGATATCTATTTGGAATATTCCATATTTCAAATTTTACGGTAATTTTTTTGTTAAAATAAAAAGAATGGTAGTATTCTCAAACTAGCTTTGAGCAATATTATGTCCCATTCCAATTGTTTGGAATTTTGACTCGAGCTATTCAAAAATTAAATACATCATTATGGAGTTGGAATTCGGACCATATTGTAAGAATAATCCTATTTATTTTTGAGAATTTTGTGGGGTTTCAAAGATTGATATTCTTCGTAATTAATATTAGTGTTTTCCAAAATGTTTAAATTAGTGAGCGTGTCATTGATTAGATCACGTAGCATGTGGTCTTCACGCTTTGGGGTGTCAAAAGACTTATCAATTTCGTTTTTGCTTTCATCTCGTATGTGGGCCATCATACTTTTGTAGTCTGCTGCTATGCATATCTTATCACATGGGTTGGATTTTGGCAGTACACACTTGTTCTGTTAAGTGGAGCCGGCAGGTGTTTAGTAAGTTGACATGAGCCTTGAATAACAAGATCATCACTCAATCAACATTTTCACTCTCAAAAGAGGAAGTGGTTGAAAGTTGGACCATCCTGATTTTAGTATTGATTTTAAATTAAACGATGCGTTTATGAGTAACAATTTTTGAATTATAAGTTACATGATGATGCAAGCTAGTTTTTTCTTAAGATGATGATTATGGCATACATAAAAGTATTTCATCATTAATCGGATGTTAAAATGCATTCTATTCCCTCTAAAAAGTGCATGTTATTTCATTAAAAGTGTAGTCAAGTTCACCCTACTGATTATTAAACACGAATATTTCCAATGCTGTATGACGGAAGCCCTTGCACAAATTATAAAATATAATAATGAAGTGCAGCCATTGATAATGTAAATAATAAGAATGATTTATTGTTTTAGCAAGAAGAAGGATTCCTGGTAATGATGTTTTCACGGCGCGTGTTGGACATATAGGTAAATATCAGTTCTAAATTTAAATTTATTTTAAAATTTATGTTTTATTATTTTTTATTTAGATGATTTAATATTTGCTTTTGTTTTCGAATGAACAAGTAAAGGTAAGAGCAGAAGAAAGACGTCCCAGGGCAAAGAAAGCCCCGATCACAGTGCCATTTTCCTAGAGGTTGTAGGGACGTTGAAGAAGAGAAGACAGATATCGAAGCTAGCCGTGCGAAAAATATCTACTTTCCATCTGATTCTGGCTAGTTCAGTTCGTCTGTCGGGGTCGACCCTAGCCAGGTCAATGAGTTGGTCGAGCGGCGAGTTCAAGAAGTTTGCACGCATATCTAAGCCTAGTTCAAGACCCCGAACGAGGCTATTCTGAACAGGATGGAAGAACTGGAAGCGCGCAATCGGGATGAGAGGGCAGTAGAGTATTAGGATTGCGACTTTCTACTATAGATAAATAATTTTATTTAATCTATAATTTTATTTAATTTAATTGTAATTATTTATTTAACTATTAATTTCCAATAATTTTTTAATAAATTATAAAAAAATAAAATAAAATCTGGGAAAAAAATTAAAATATTATTGAAAAATACCGAGCACCAGATTTGCTCGATGGAGTATACATAAATAAGTACAACAATACCGATACGTAAAATATTAATATAATCAGAAATGCAACATATTCGTGCTCGGTAATCATACATTAAATTAAACGAAATCTATTACCAAGCACCAACGTACTCTATAATTTTTTCTTCAGTTCATCTGATATTTGTTGTCTGGTACCGAGCAAACACCAATGCTCGGTAAATTATTTGTGTAGTGCTTGATAAGTGCTCAGAAATTTAGCAATGTGATTATTTCCAAGCACCTTAGATGGTTGGTAAGTGCTCGATATTTGTGATGTTACCGAACACATTTTTGTTGTAAGCGAGCATTTTAAGTCTTCTTGGTAGTTAAAGAAAGAAAGTTCTACTTTAACCATTAACTTTGTGAAATGATGTTTATTATTAGCATTATAATTAAACAATTGTCCTAACTTTGACCTCATAGTAAATTTTTTGCCCGAATATAAAAATATAATAAATATAGGATGTAGTTATCTTTATTTTATTTAATAGCCCAAGTCACAATTTTATTTTCGTCAAAAAATTAAAGAGAATTTTTATTGGGTTTTTAACATTTGAAAGAGTCTTTAACCTCATAGTAATTTTTTAGCCCGAATATAAAAATATAATAAATATAGGATGTATTTATCTTTATTTTATTTAATAGCCCAAGTCACAATTTTATTTTCATCAAAATATTAAAGAGAATTTTTTTATTGAATTTTTAACATTTAAAAAAGTATTTCAAATAGTTTCTAGTAGGGGTGAACAAAATATCCGAAATCAGAATATCCGATTCAAACCAAACCAAAATTTAAAATTTGGTTCAAATTTTCGGATTTTCAGTTAGGTTCAGATTACATTTTTGGCAAATTTCAAATTTTCGGATCGGTTCGGATCTAATATATTAAAACTGAATAAATTCGAAATCTGAAATATATTTTTAGTAATATAATATAATATTATATATATATATATATATATATATTCTAATTAAGAGCCTCAATTTACACTCGTATTGCATAAATATTGAAACATGAATCTTATGGCATTAATTTAGAAAAAAATATTTGATAATTTTCAGATTTTTAGATTTTCGTTAGGTTTTTTGGATTTTTTATGCAATTTCGGATTTTCGGTTCGGTTTGGATTTCATTTTTAGAAAATTTCGAATTTGTTGATCGGTTCAGATTAGGCAAAAGTCCGAACCGAAATCCGAATGCTCACCCCTTATAGACATTTAATTGGTTTTGATGCATGATTTCTAAAGACACATTAGCTTAAATTAGTCAAAAATTTAACTTGCGATATTAAATAAACAATAGAGATAATTACGTACTATATTTATAATATTTTTACTCCACACAAAAATATCACGAGAAAAAAAATATATAACTTGGGTTATTAAGTGCTCGCCGATAGACTCGACACCTTCTTGCTTACCTACGCAGTCTGTCGTGACTGCCAAATATCACTTGAAGGTTGCAGTGGGTCGATATTCCACAATTTGATGTAGTGGCCTCTGCAACAGAATCGCCGGAGAATCATGTATCCTGTATAACTTCACTTGAGGTGATGACATGTATTAATTTGGACACCTATCACAATTCATCAGCAGCCTGCTTTATCTGAAGAGCAGCTCTAACAATGTTGCCCCTCGTAATAATCCCAACCTATAACATGGAAAACACAAAGTTGTATGAAGAATTTATAAAACAAAGTATATAAAATGCACCGAAATGAAGAAAGCGGAGATAGTCATTATACCAGCTTTCCTTCACCATCAACAACCGGTAGTCGCCGGAATTTTGTTACAAGCAATATCCTATAACATCAATATACTATTAACACAAAACACAATTAAGAAAATATAAATTTAACTACTGCCTCTTTCTCCTAGGTCCCCTCTACCAAAAATTAGGAGTAGGTTACCCTACAATATTGTTGAATTAGTAATTCCGCAAGTCTTATTCATTTCCCTAAATAAACCCTAATTGAGGTTGTTAATAAACTCTATTTAAAACATTAATTAACCTCTAATTAACTATTGGCAATAATTAACGTCCGGAAGGCTGCACCAGAGTTTTGGCAATTCCGCCAAGGCATAAAAGTTTCTAAACAAACCTATTTGTCGCAGACTCCAGCCACTTATAGAATAGCATGAAAAATTGGAATCAGACATGGTCAGTTGGTGCTACCAATGTGATAGATCCAACCCATGCTGCCATAACATGTGGAAGGACTATTTAGGGGTGCCGATGTGGATACTGTAAGTGCAGATGCAGTGACCAAATGTGCCCTAATTTCCATCCTTGAATGTGGAAGGATATGCAATACCCTTGTCAAATCAAAACATGTGAAGGCTACAAAACAATGATGTCTCCACTACAAAATTTCTATCCCAAGTTGCTATTGCTACAGCCTCTAGGAACCATTTTGCACTCCTTTTTACTGTGATATCCACATCTAACATACCATATCATAATCACTCCATGTTGGACATGCAACATCCCAATAGCATTTTTTTCCCATTCAGATCCCTCAATACGCATCCAGTGAAACCATCCACACAACCATTCAAGATAGAACTGAGGATTGATAAAGACTAGAGAGGAGCAGAAGATGGTCAGAATTCATTTCCAAAGAACGAAAGAGAAAGAACAGAAGCGAAACTGGGAAGGACTCCTGAAATATTCCCAGCACAGAAAATCTGCTCAATATACTAATCCCAAATGATCTGGTACCTTACTCCTAATTTTAGCCATATCAAAGACTAATGGACACTCAAGTTTCTAAAAACTAGCAAATAATAATCTGGTACATAATTATAAGAATGAATATAATCTTCCCAACCATAAAGGAAATAAACTCCAATGTAAAAATGAATAATAAAAAAAAATTATTAACATAATTGCTTATCCTTCTTTGGTTACAAGAAACGAATAATTTCCGCACATATCGCCCCAAACAAAACAACTTGACAGTATTGTACGCAGCTATGAGCCTTGTGAGAACATTGTTCAATCCACATAGCAAATGGTTAGGCCCATGATTGTCCTAGCACCGAAGTCTTTCATGCCCGCAAAACCTGTCCAGCTGCTATTGCCAAACTTTTATCTGTAGTACATTTTTGCAAATTGTCAATGAAGTCTCGTCTCATTAGTAGCATAAGGTGTATAGATTGTCAAGCATGTTTCAAGGAGCCCCTCAGTAGCTTGTGCATGTCCATTGTCTCTTGTAATTTCTTAAATACTGCTTAAGCCACCTTACATTCTACTCGACTTCTCTGCACACAAATTTCTTGGTTGGCTTAATCCATCAATACCACCAGATTAATCTGACAACTATGGGGCGATCGAGCTTTGAGGGGTCACAAAGTGTTAATCATTAATAGAAGGCAAAATAATTGGGTTCTAGGTGGTTGGTTTTAAGAAAACTATTGAGTCAACGAAGGTTTTAAAATATGTTTTAAGCCCCGAGGCGTTGTTTTCCAGTAGCCTCACAAAGCGTACTCTTCAGCAGGGCCTTCGTACGATTTTGGGTCGCTTCGCACTGAGGTGCTCCTTGACTAAAAAAGTTATACTAAACCATGGTCTCAACCAGACGCCAAGTTTAGCATGATCCTCCCACTGGAGACTCCAAGCTTTTCTTTGACACCAGCCGAGAGATGTTACTCATTAGCACCACTGGAGGACAAGAGTATGGTGGTGCAACATCTTTGGCACTGACACTGTAGTCAGCAACTTTTTCCAATATTAGAGCTCCAACACCATAAAAAATTTGTCTAATTAATCCAACTTCTCCCATTTGGATAATTCGATCGATGCTTAGCCAACTCATTCTAAATAGCCTCAAGTGACAGACAGATAGAGTAAAGGTGAATACGATGAAAACTAAACTGAGATAATACGATAGAAAAGCACTCAACCGAGGCCTACAGCAAACAATGTCCGACAATATTCTGATCAAAGATGACTACTAACAATGATAACAGACTCTATAAATAATGTTTGTTTGCAAACCCTAACTCTGAAGCCCATGGGCCTGACTCTAGCTCTAGACAACTAATAAACAAATAATAATACTGATAATTACTAGAAATAAAGCAACAACTAGTAATCCACGATAGCTCACCTCCCGCGTTTGTAAACAACCCACGGTTGCTCGCTATAATCAAGGCACACTTGTATTAGGTGGCTAATCGACTCTCTAGTTGTGTGGTTGTCTAGCGATACTGTTTGACCAGTTGATAGAGTAAAAGGCATGAGACAGACTAGAGAAGACCTAAAGGTATGGGGAGTTTTATTTGCAAATAAATAAGAATTATAATAAATAATAATAATAGCAATTGGTTTGAATTTATCCTTAAGAGATGATTATTATACAAAAAAACCATCTCCTCACAATCATTCTCAAACCCATCTGACAAGTGTACGTGGGACAAAGCAACATAAGCCTGAGATGAATAGAAATTTGGTTAAACTCCTAAGTCTGTGCTTAGTTAATGAAAAGAAAAAGGTATATACGTCCATACTTTCTGGATTTCCCATTGACCACGAAATTGATTGCAGATATCAGGATATGTTCAGGAGAAGGGGAAAATTTCGTGTGCGTGCTAAAAGGGATTTTCTTAGAGTCATAGCCATGAGGTTTTCTTGTACTTTAATTGAATAAAAATTAATCAGCAGATAATGATATCAATCTAAATATGAATAAGCATCAAAAGGAAAAGGAAATAGTCAAATACCTCACAGCATCCTCAAGATTGGTATTTTCGCGGACAACAAGGGGAGCAGGAGTCATAACGTCACTAATAACCTTCCCATTAGTTTTACTGAGTAACTTCTGAATTTCATTGAATGTCTGCCATGTGATAAACTATTAGAACTGATAGACAAAATACTAACCTGATCTATAAACTTAATCTTGTTCATCGTAATAACAACAAACAGAGATTACTAACAAAGACAGATTTTAATAAACTTTGAGTCCATTGGCTATGTGATGCATTATATAACTTCAAAATTAGTTCCCAGTTAAAAATGATATGATCCCATCCATTTTCAAAATTAGAGTGGTGCTGATACGAATATGCTACTTCGGGTTTATACATGCAGTGATACAGCTGCCACTGTATTGGGGACTCAGGGTTTTCATAATTGTAGTGAGAGCTAGAGGTCTAATATTTATTTTCATCCTTATCTTGTATTTTGGTTGTCCCTGATTTATATAGTTTCTGGGATAAGCACAGAACTGAATCAGTATCGAACTAAGGCATAGGCCAAATCTCGGGGTAAGTTTTCGGCATAGTTTCTGGGCAAGAATTAATTCCTAGCAGTAAGAGTTCTCCTTCCATGCCTATTTCAAATTTGCAAGGGTTTCATTCTCCCCCGTGTGGGACAAGTAAATGGGTCTTGCATCCACCAATACTTTTTCATCATGCATGCCAAACAAAGACCTTATATAGGACTCACACCAGTAGGAAAAGATAACAAATTTTTAATCTAAGTAAGACCAAAAACTTTACAGAATTTTTTTGAGCACTATAAACAACTTTCTAGATTATGTCTGTTTGACACTAAACTAATTCTTTAATGTGAAAATGGAGCTCATAAATATATCTAACTCTCTATTCAAAATGAAGTAAAAACTACAATTCTCACTTTTCTCAAAAATGATTGCAGACCAGACACAGAACCACTATACATGGTAGTGACATGTTTTGCAGAATCATATTAGAACTGAAAAGTCAAACAATCTTTGCTGGAAAAGAACATGTGTTTAGAAGCAAAAAATTCATAGTTGCTATTATAGAAGGATTATACATACTTTCCAGGAGCTATCAACATCCGGGAATATATTTGTTTCATGTTGTCCACCACCTAAATTTGACAGAGAAGATAATACATAAGTAAATATCATAATGTAAAGTAGCCTCTACCAAGAAGAATCCCAGCCCAGGTCACTCCCCACAGAAATTTGAGGCAGTATATGACTATTTGAGGGAAGCAAAGTAATGACCAAGGAAAAAAGAAAACACCTATCTAAGACAAAAGGAATATAATCATCTGACATAAGCAATAAAACTTATTATAATGGAGAGATCTATGTGTGATACACCTACCGACCAAAACATGCTTGTCTGCAATTCTAACTACTTATAGCCTAGAAACCTAAAAAATGGCTGGTTTGCAGATTATGAGTATGTAAATAATCTCATTCACAATTACCAAAAAAAGTTATCATTCACAAAACATGTCCTCCAAGGGATTCTAAATAGAATAACTAGAACTTAATGAAATTACGAATTCATCCAATAACCATGCATAAAGTGGACCACCAGCAATCATCATCTCTAACACAGCATCTCTTGGAATTCTAGATTCATATGGAAAACAAAGGTAACACACACTGGATTCACATCCTAAATTATACCTGAGATGGAGTCTAGTGCCAATAGATCATAGTCAGAAACAACACCAACCTGCATCAAACAACTACATGTCTCAAAATTTATAATGAAAACCATCACGACTCAGCATCCAAATTCCAAACAGAAGAATATTTCATGCTCCATGAAAATTTCTTTAATGACTAAACATAAGGATGCTATCGTACTTATAGGGAGGAGCATTTACAAGTATAACTAATACTCTATGTTGAACATGAATAATGGAAAGTTTTCTGCCAAACTAGGCAGATATGTAGACTCATATTTTCTGATGAGCCATCAATCCACTACATCAATAGTTGGCAAAAACATAGAATACTCAAATGTGGAAGACTCTAGAGAATCTACCAGTCAGATCGTAGTTAATTGTTTAGAACTATGTTCAAACATATACCATGTTTAAGAATTCACCTAGAGGTCAGCAGATCTGGATTAATGCAAGCTCAGATTCACATGAAGCATATGCTGAAATACTCTCCACAGCATAGCTCCAGATATAGTAATGAAAAAAATTTCAACGCTGACAAAGCATCTAACAGAGAGCTACAAGAACAAAGATCCAATCAAGCCTAACTTGACTAGATTTCCCCAAGAAATGAGAAGACCTTTTACGAAATTGAAATGTGCCTTTGGTTTGGGAATATGCATTGACAGTATTGTATCATTGGTTAGGGAGTCAATTTTAGTATTTACATCATTGCTATGGGAAGCTAGTACTTCCTCTTTTCTCAAGAACCTTTACCACAAACCATTATGTGGGGCATACCTAACAATCCATCAGCATAGTCATAACAATATGCTCAACAAAATCAAACCAGTACAAATGCCTCTCAGTTAATGAATATCTTGGCAAAATGCAACTATAGAGTTGCACTGCTGATCTGAGTTAACCAACAACAACAGTTTTATATCAGTGGTCGGTGAGGCTAACTATACTTTTGGAAGCACACAATATAATGTTATGGGATGCTAAAACTTCCTTGTTCTCAAGATCGGAGCAATAAAGTGGGGCATATCCAACAGTCCATCAGAATAATCGTCAAAACTATAGAATTTGAGGGGCAGAGACAATTGAACAATACTGCATATCCAAATTTCTAATTTTGGTTTGTGAATAAGCAAAAGCTATAGCAGTATTCATACCATTTGTGGATAGGGCTACTCAGTTTTGTTCATAAATGGGGACCAGAACCTTTATTGCAGACCACTTAGGGCATTCCAGTCCAGAACAAGTCCAGAACTACTTCAGCAAATTAATTAAGCAAACAAGTTTTATCCACTGCTCTTTGTTCTCATATATTAAAAAAATCAATCACTCTCCGAAGCAGGATACTGACTTTATGTTCTATTTAGGCCTTTAATTTCTCTCTCTCTCTCTCTCTCTCTCTCTCTCTCTTCTCTCAATCATAATTTCCCCATAACACTTCTGATTGTGGACTCTCCATTTCATTTTTAGATACAAATTCAAGTATAACTCTTTTGAAGCCAGTGGCGAAAGAAAATAATGCAAATTATGCCAATATTACAGTCATACCATCTATATAACCAGTCAAAACATGCAGATGTTCTTTCAAGCAAAACAAAAAATATAGGAGATCTGACATTACCAGCTTCCAGTCATCATCAATCACAGGAAATCCAGTGATTCGTTTCTCAACAAGGATATCCAAAGCTGTTATTTAAGTGAGAACATTTCAGTGAAAGAGTAAACGAACCAAGACACATTTTAAACAAAGAGGCGTGAGAGATACCTTCATCAACAGTAGTTGTAGGTTTTACCGCATGCAAATGCTCTTTCCCTGTCATGAAATCACCAACAGTATAGAACCCTTCTCGTGTCTGTAAGTGACAAAGATACCAAATGAATAAGGATCAAGATTGCATAATGTTATGTAGGAGGCAAGGGATATACAATTGATTGCATATGCTTTCTATTGCCCATTTGTTAAAACTACAAGGTTTACCAGTTGTTCCTACCTAAATTAGGAATTCAACCGACCTAATTATTCAATCGATGGTTCAAAGGAACATGTAAAGTGTTGGTGAGGCCAGTTCCTTAAATACTTGAATTGAGCGTTGAGCGTCATTGAAAACCTCTAACCAGAGTGCAACATGTAAGCATACGTTCCTATGACTGTCTATTAGACAGAAGCTCACTAGCAGTCGTTCAATTTCTTTCTTTATCATCGTAAAAGATTGTATAACTCATACAAACGTGTAGGCAAAGGAGACAATGACTACTTACGGGAATGGAATTGGTGGAACCATTGGCGGCGAATGAAAGAGCATCCGACCGCCGTAACTGTGTAAACTGACTCCGCCAGCTGGAACTACTTGCACAGGCGGGCGCGCGGAAGAAGGCGCTGCTGCAGTGCGCTAGGGTGCAGGGTAAAATGCGGCCATGAACGGTTGAGACTACCTCCGGACGTGGAACGACGGCGTGGAAATCGGTGGCGAGAGAAATCGAGTCCATGAGCGCGTCGATATTGAAAAAATCAAGCGCTTTCAGTGAGAGAGAGAGAGAGAGAGAGAGAGATATTTCACATTCCTTCTGTGATTGGTGCGTGACTGTGGGTTTTAACGGTTGAATTTCCGCCTTTGCGTGCTAGTTTGTGCCTTGTATTTCTGCTACCGCCAAAGAAGGTCGGTGGTAATTGGGAAATTTTTGTAGCATTACCTTTCAGTTAATGATTTCATAATGTAGGCTATGAAACTTATGTCGGGACTTGCGAGACTAAACTAATTTTGCGGCAGAAAACTCGATTGTGATTACATTTTATGAGTTTGATAAAAAAATAAAATATAAACAGTCGTAAATTAACATAATATGTAAATACATAATTTGACCTGTTTAGATTTTTATATTTAAAATCGGTTTAAAGGTTATTACTTAAGTTTAAAATGAAGTAACATTTTATATAGTCATTCTTATCCAATAATCTAGGAAGGGATTAACATATTTACAGATCAAATTTGATATTGTAAATCTGATAATATTTCCGTAATAATAAAATAATTTTTTCCATAAATTATTTCAACTAAATCCTCGAAATTAACATGTAGTTTTAATTGATAATTTAAAAGAAAAAGTAAGCTTTGATAATAAAAATATATGTAATAAATGATAAAAATATTTTATATGCATATCAAAATTAAAATCATGAGAAGACCTTCAATTCGATATATAATTTGTAATTTTTTAAAAATAAATTTAAAATTAGAAAGTTATTCTCATTTAAAGTTCAAGGTTGGTTTTGAAATAAAATTTTAAATTAGTTTCAAAGAAATTTCATCCCAATTATTTTCTATTTTTCTAACCAACTTATTTGAAATCTTTCTTCATTTTATTTTGACGTAAGTCCGTTTTTTTTTCTTTTGCTTTGTCTTTCGAACTAAGGTTTTTTTTTTTTTTCAATTAATTAGTGTTTTTGTTCGAACCCCGTGTAACTGTACGAAAGACTTTTGATATATATTGTAGTAATTTTTTATCAAGTAGTGTAGAAATATGAACTAATTGATCAAATTTTATTTAATCCAAATTTTTCTTGCAAAAATTCTCGTAGGATCCGTTTGGTAAAATGAATTTGGAATTACAATTATATGGAATTGAATTTGAAGTTTTGGTATTATAATTCAATTACAAATCCTTTGTTTGGTAAAATCAAATATTTGATATAGAATTAAGTTGTAATTCCAAATCATTTGTGTGATAAGTCAAAAAGTAACTAAGATTTGGAATTGACTTTTAATAGAATATTTTTTATTTATTTTTATTTATATACATTTATGTAATCTAAGTTGTAACTTCATATTCAAATTAAATGAGATTTGAACAAAAATTCAATAACACCTAATGTTCAATTCTTTAGTTTAGGTATGGAATTGAATTTGTGGAATTAAAAGAATTTGGAATTAAGATTGAATTCCAAATCCAAATTTTTTCATGATAACAAACAATGGAATTGGAAGCCCCAATTCCAATTCCAAACCCTCAATTCCATTCTCCCAAACACACCCTGATAGGAATTCTAACTAACAATTAGAGCCACGTGTAGTTATCAGTAAACACAAAGCTAAGGTAGCATGAACTACAAATTTAATGCAAAGAAATTGATCTGATACCTTTCTTGCTCGTTTGATAGCAACAACCTGGCCATCTGGTAGTTCACCCTTGTACACAGTCCCATACCCTCCTTCACCTATTAGTAATGAAGAAGAAAAATTTTGGGTTGCCCTCGCAACTTGGTGCATATTTAAATGAACAGATCCGAGCCTATTGAGTTTCGGTGACATTGAAAATCTTGAAGGACTTGGGGGCACTCTCAAGGGACTCGGTGGCACTCTTTGTGGGCTGCCAACAATCTTTTCAAGTATAGGATTCATTTCTAAAGATGAAACTGAATCAACTGCAAGAACAGTGCCAATGTCAGTGTAAGCAAATAAAGAAAAGGAGGATCCTTACAACTCAAATATGAACAAATGCACCAAGAGTTCTGCCACTGTGATATATATACATGATGGAGAGCAGCATATGCATTTTTGTATAAGACAGATGACAAAAGCAATCACCCAAATACAGACTAACAAGTCAAGAAACATTAATTATGAGTCCATCAAATCGAGGACATCAAATTTCAGGGCTTAATGTAAAACAAGGTGTATTAATAGTTGTACAAATTAAACTTCAACGAAAAGAAAAGCTGAGAACAGAAATATCGAATGCCATTCTGGTAGGAAGTTACAGTTAATGCAAAAGAGAAATGTAAGTGATAAAATCTTCTAAATTCTATCCTATGCAAGGGTTTGCAACAGTTCAATACAAAGAAGCTAGACCTAGAAAAAGTTTCACCAAAGTTCACATGTCGAAAATTATAGATGCCCTGATTGTTACAAATCCGTGGGTGGTTAATTGTGCTTCCACTATGATACTCTCTATAGCTCGTGGGAGAAAACCATACAGGATTTTTCTTTAGTAAATCACTTATGAAAGTGCACAATGAAGAGAATCCACCAAACTCAATCTAGAAAAGAAAACTTACAGTTCCAGTTCAACCAAACTTAGTTCTGATCCGACCTATGTTTATCAAAAGAAAATGGCACGTGGCAACAGCCCAAGTCCGAAAGAAACCAAAAAATAATAAATAAAATTGCAAACATCAGAACAGAGTTGGTGATGTAACTCACTTGAATTTGGTTCCTTGGAGAGAACAGTATGACCAGTATCCTTTTTCCTTGCTTGAAAGCACGGACAGACTAAAGTACAACACAGAAGAAAGAAAGCCGGCACTGCCATGGCTAGCATTTTTGGTTTTAATATAGGATTATCATATTTTTCCTTCCCACCCAAAATTGTTTTATCAGAATCAATCTCACTATATCCGTCTCGAGCAACAGTGTGGAGGGATTTTCTGCCAGACAGCAAACGCAGTTTCTCTGCAAGATACATGATCAAAAAAGTATTAGTATAAAAACAAAATCTAGGTGATTAATACAGAAATCTCTTTTATCCGAAAAGCCGCAAATATGATATAGATAAGTTTGATGGTACCTAATGACTGGCAGTACTTAGTTCTGACATTTTCCTGAACAAAGCATTGCCTCTCATGATACTCGTGCATAGCCTTACAAAATAAATACCTGTCTACCAACTTGCCGTCAATATAGAAGAGTTCGCAACTAGGATCACCCGAGTTACTAACATGGTACTTTCCACAAGCCGTTTCATGCTCCAACAACCCAGAGGCAGCTGTTAACGTAGATTCCACGAGCAAGCACAATGTTAGCAAAACTAGTCCCATTACCTTTGGAAGGGCAGACCAGAATTCTCTACACAATGAATTTCCGCAACAACATGCAAGCTTGGCTACAGCCTAGCTAGGGAAGTCAAAACAGATGGATCCATAAGTTCAGCTACAAAATTAAAACCGAGTTTCCATTCAAGGTTCACAAATTCCTTTGCTCAGGCAGGCACAATCAGCCCGATACACCAAAGTCAAAAATCTTCGGAAACTGCTGCAGAAACCAATAAACCAGATAAATAAGCACAGGTCATAATTGCATATGCTTATTCCTTCACAATTTTCGTGTACCGGTATAATATAAAGTTCCACTAAAATAGACACCATATTCAATCAGCTAGAATAATAGCAATAGTTTCAAAATTCAAATCCTGAAAAGAAACCTTCAAACTACACAGAAATTCAAACAAACACACACACACACTAAATAGATGATACCCCAAACCACCAATCAAGACTCCACCAAGCATTAAGATAAGTCAAACCCACAAACAAAACCAGACCCAAATCAACACAAACCTTTGAAACCCAATCAAACAGAAACTACGCTTTCCCGATTCAATATGCCAATCACCCACAACTTTTTCCTCAATAATTACTCATAACTTGCAAAGACCACATAAATAACCTAAGAAAGACTACAGCTTTATCATAAATTCTATTTCACTTCAAATTCCCAAGAGAAATAACAATCTTTCTGAATACTAAATACGGGTCAACCATTTATTGAAGTCAAAGGATTAAACCTGAATAAAGGCGGCTGATAGCAGAGATGCGATGGAAGATTATACACATATAAGCGTGTACACAAACGTACATCACTCTATGCCCAGTTTGAATATATCTAATGATGATTGTAGTGATAATGTTAAAGAAGAATCAAATGGGAGTTTAGACAGACCGGCCGAAGGCGGAAGGATCCCGGAAAATTGGTGGGCTCCCATTCGTGTAAACATTATTCACTATATTTTTTCTTTTCTTTTTTAGTCTTGAAATGAAATTTGGAATAGAATATTCAAAGCTTGTGTGATGAGGTACACATGGAAATTTCTTGACTCGCTGGAGGAACTTCATCTCGTTTTTCTTGGTCAATTGTACAGTCGTTGCCATTCAATCAATATTAGCTACTGTTTTGTATAAATAATTCCATTTTTCATTGGGCAAATTACCGGAAAAATCATGATGTTTGTTCTAATTCTGGTCAGTCTCGCAAGTTTGAAAATCAGCTGCTAATATCATGACTTTGACAATTTTCGCAATTGTCCCACAACGCTTAATTTGGGGAGAAATTGTTGCTGATGTGGCCGACGAAAAATCTTACTTCCGATAACTAAATCAGCCACGTTTGCATCAATTAGTCAGCCACGTCGTTAATTTTAAACATGTATATGACACGTCAATAATTTAAGACACGCAGGATACCGAATTTTTTCATCGTGAGACAATTGCGAAAATTGTCAAAGTCATGATATTAGCGGATGATTTTCAAACTTGCAAGACGGACCAGAATTTGACCAAACTTCTTGATTTTTCCAGCAATTTGCCTTTTTTTCATTTTATACATGTTTAAAATCTATCAACATCATCCAAAAATAGTTTATCAATGTTGTAGTTTTCATATCAGTTATTAATTTACAATGATGTTGTTTGGCTAAGAACTTTTACTATGAATGTGTCTTTGCACAACCGAAAAATCTGTTACTTCTTCAGAAAAAAAAATCTTACACTACTATTTGTTATGTTTGCTAATAACTTGGATGGTAAGTTAACTACAAAAAAAAGTAACTGTTGTAATAATATTTGATTAGGATAAGAACTGACATACTATGCTACTAATGATGCTACTAATGACCTAGTTTCAGGGTTTTATTTTTTTCATTTATCACTCTCCTATAGCAAGAATAAATTGACTAATTGATTTATTAACTAAGCACAACCAATATATATATGAACAATAATTGTTATATATGTTGATCCACATCTTTAATGAAAAAAGAAAGTATACGCTTCTAATCTTCCACATATGCTTAAGAGGTGGAATATGTCATGGTTTTTCAAATTTAATGTATTATTTAAATTGATTTGTATATTATTATATAAGAGTGGAGGCTATGGAAGCACATTTTTAATAGCAATCATGGTCATCCGTGTCTGTGCAAAAACGAAAGAAAGGAAATTAGTAGATGCATTATCAATGTCTACTTATTTTATAGTACGAGGAGGAAAAAGTATCGTATCGACCTATACTTTTCATATACGGTGCACAAAGTGAGCGGGGATCCCTTTTTGGTTAGAGATCTAGCGAATAGGCTCATTTGCTAGGAGTTTATCGGGAATCCGACGAGCAGGACTCTAGCTCCTTTATCGGGACCCGTACTCTATGTCAGCTCTTTCGCGCGGGAACTGGAAGAGACTTCGACTCATTCACCGAGGACAGAAGGTTAGCTCCTTTGCCGAGAGCTTCTCATTTCCTTCCCGAGGAAATGTTTCTGTTACTTCGCATCAGAATCTGCAAAACAAACACAGATGAGGGTTGGAGGTCCTCCGAGGATGACACTCTGATGCCTAAGTCAGCGGCGATTTTGTATTCTTTCGATGCTAGTGCGTGAGGCATAGAGCACATATGTGGAGTGTGTAAGGCATAAACATTATCGAGAAAATGACTGTAAACACGTAAAATGTACCTTAGCAGTTGAAAGAAATAAAATATATATATATATATATATAGAAGAAAGCCATGCAGGCGGGGGTGAAAGAATAATTACCTTGTCTAGGGCGAAGGGCTTCATGGTCTTTTAGTGTTGAGTCACGCTATCGGCTTCTAGAGTAGGCATATATTTGCAGTAGCGATCTTTTCTGTTAGTTGTGTTGTGCACTCGGTGCAGGGTCACTGTTCACCTATAGGTTGACAAAAAAGGTAAAGAAGTACCCTCTATATCTCGATGGATCTACCGAGTTCTAGGGACTCTTCAGGTACTAGGAAACTTTATATTTTTAAGGGATCTTACAATCTTCAGGGTTTTTCTTAGATTGCATGCGACTCTGGAGCACATACGATGATTATCTTTTGGAGGATCAAGTCATCTAGTGGGATCTTACGATTGGGATCCCTTCGGCGGTAACCTTGGATTCAGATTATTTCTAAACACTAGGCCAAAGGCCTATGACTAATGTGTTATTTGGTTTCGGCCTAGTTATCAAGGGTTGGGTGGATGACAATGTCCGTGTCGGCCGAACTTCTTCAGGAATCTAGTCTTTGAGATGATCCTTGTGGTTCGTAGGATCTTTTACTGGAGGAGTCTTGACTCATAATGGTTCTTCGGGTCACCAGGCCGCAGGCTATGGCAACTCTTTCAGATGGGCTTGGGTCTGTCTACTAGGCTTTTAGCCTGGGGTTAATGGCGTGATTCTGACCCCAATACTCCAAATAACCAGCTGCTTAAGGATGTCTTTTGGAGTAGCTTCTTGATTTTCACGCAGGGTTCTATTGGTTCTTTTTTTATAATGTAACTTCGGGATCCGCTTTCATGATGTTTCCTCAAAATCTTCTTTCTTGATATCTCTTCGAGATTCGTTTTCGGGATGTCTCCTCATAATTTTTCTTCTACATATTTCTCCGGGATCCACTTTTGGGATTCCTTCTCAGAGTTTTTTTTTTTTTGTATGTTTCTCCGGGGTTCACTTTCTTGATATTTCTTTGGGATCCACTTTAGGGATGTTGTTGTTGAATGGTGAAAATGACATCAATTATATTTATTTTATCTTCCCCACTATAATTCTTATATTTTCCATTTTATCAAGGTAAAAATTCCTCAAACATGCTTCATTCTTTAACCGTCTAATGGAACTCCAAGTCATCACTTTTTTGGTATTTCTCTCCAGTCTCCACGTGTCTTCTAATCTATTCATTTATAATTTCACCATTGTTCTATCAACTACAACATGCATTTATGCATTTTGTATTTCACTCTTAAGCTCAACTTCTCATTCTCGGCTTTTCTTCAAGTTTTTCTCCTCGTTCATTCACGATTCACTTATTCTCTTTTGGCGACCACTTCTTCTCCTTTGGTAGCTGATGAGCTTAAGTTCTTTTTTCGAGTCTTGTTTAGGTATCTAGATCTAGTCTGTGTGAGTCTTTTGTGTAGTTTCTATGTCTGAAAGGACACTTTGGGCAATATGGTAGCTCTGGGCAGAGTATGTACCATTAAGGTAAAACTGGCATGCATTCCGCGAAAGATGTAAATGATTGAATTACAGGCAATGTGCACCTCTATGGGAGAATCCATGTTGAACAAAGTAGCTAACATCAGACGCGAAGCTGTGAGTATATCATCGGCCAAGTCAGTGTACCGTGCAAAATCCATCTTGGGCATACGAGGGCAGTTGAGCAAAGAGACAAAGCAGAAGATGAGTTGAAGACGGATGAGGTACTATGAACAATGGAGAAGCCACATTTATCTAACAATACTGATAAAGAAAGAAATCAACTCTTTCCTTATCCATAAGAGGCGGTTGATGGAGAATCAATAAGAGATAATGATAGATCTAGGCACAGCCAACAGAAGAAGGAAAGAGGTGTTGCCGCCAACCCTAGCTCCGAGCCTCAATCTATGGCTTGGGCTCTGCAGGAGCCCATAACATGATGCCTATATAATGTGCATGGCTGAATGACAAATGCACGATTCGACCCATCTCCATAATTTAAAGTTTACTTCTGCTTTGTGTTAGGGTTTGTATACTAAAAAGTATGTTTTGAGTTGCTTTGTATTATATAACTATATTTCCCATATTTATGATAATGAAGTAATTATATCACATGGCTTGCCTTTTATATTATTGATGTTTATTTATAAGCATATAATTATAAATTGAGCAAACAAGCTCCCTTATACATTATAGACTCAATGGTGGATCAATGATCACAGAAGATCTTTCAGTCGCTTCCTTTTAGAAGAAAATCAAGTTCACAATCTAGATAAACATGAACAATCTATTGTGAAACGTTCCAATGTCGATCTGAGGTTTGCATATCTTGGCTAACTGATGATAACGGTGTGGTATAACACTGAAATGGATTAAAGTGAGAAACGTACTTTCTTACTGCGTAAATGAAGTACAAAGTCTTGGTGATTGTTTATTTCTCAATCTATATAATTAACATTGAACATACAATATTGATTATGCACTACTTTGATATATCAATACGTACAAGTTTTTCATAACTTAAGGATATTCCCGATATGTTGGGCAGTTTTAATTGATATCTAGCGGTGCTAGTATTGTTATTTTAGTAGAATCGTGTCTCGAGAGAACCCGAGTTGATAATATCGCCAAGAAGTGTTTGGAAAATATTTTATTATACAATAACCTGGCCGACTTAAAATTTATTCTAAAGTATAGTAAATAATGATTTGAACCAGACCACTCTTGGAAAATAGATTAATTAATTAAAGCCAACAGTAAGCTTAAATTAATTAGTGGATATTGGAAATCTTGAACACGAGAAATAAATAAATAAATAATGAGTCATATTCGTAATATGGATCAAATTGGATAGCTCAGCATTAACTCTATTGTGGACTCAATTGATATTAATATACTTAATTTAATTTAGGCTAAACTTAAATAAACCTATTATGAGGTCTAGTCATAATCCTCCTATGAATATTTGGCCTAATCCACCAGTCCACCCTTATAAATAAGGGGTGAGGAACAAAAATCAAAAGCATACAAACATACACAATTTTCTTCCCCTCTTGTAGTGTGCTTAGGTGATTTGTGTCATTCACCTAGGGGTGGGAAAAAATACCGAAATACCGGTATACCGGACTTATCGTACCGAAAAAATACCGAAAATACCGAAATTTCGGTATACCGT
>JAYDZE010169336.1:0-21834 GCA_034509125.1 Monilaria moniliformis | reverse complement strand
TGGATTTATGTTCTTAATCTCCTGGCGGGGATATTGGCAAGAATTGATTGAAACTTTAGCATGGGCTCATGAACGCATACCTTTGGCGAATTTGATTCGATGGAGAGATAAACCCGTGGCGCTTTCTATTCTATATATATATATATATGTGTGTGTGTGTGTGTGTGTGTGTGTATATATGTGTGTGTGTGTGTGTGTGTGTGTATTTTTAAATTGCTAAAAATGGTAATCCTAATTTATAAATTTCACTACTATCAATAAATACTCTCTAATCATCTCCTCACTGCTTTCGTACATTTCAAGCTTAAATAGCGTCTTCCTTCTCTCTCTATAAATATTCTAACCGTCGTCGGCTCCAGCATATCTATTAACTTTTTAAACGGCATAGTTGATTTGATGAAGCTAATGTAAACATAGCAAAATCTCTAATAAAGCATATGGCCTTAACCTTCTCTTTTCAGCTTTCAAGTCATTGCTCTCCCATTTTTATGATCAACAAAAGTTATAGTACGAAAGAGATATAGTGTGACTGCCTCCAACATATCAATAACTTTTTAACCGGTGGATGTCGTACATGTATTCAACAATAGATATCAGGAATCTCTTTGCCCATCAGTGTCTCTTGTGGTCCCCATATTGATAGATGTTTTCTATCTATGCACGATCATATGACCCAACAACTCAAATTGATCATAGAATCAATGATTTAGGAAAAACATAGCTAGTGTTCATAGAGATGTTTTTCATTAGTGTTTGAAGAAGATTGAATGAAATTTCCTTGTATTTGTAGAAGATTAAATGTAATTTTCTTGTGTTTGTAGAAGATTGAATGTAATTTCCGTGAATGAATACGAAAATTGAATGCATTCGAAAATTGAATGCATTATTTATGTTTGTTTAAAAATTTGGTAATTTTTGATAGTAATGTGTAGACTTTTTTTTTTCTTTTTAGGGCTTGAACTTTGACGGTCTTTATTAATTAAAAAAGACTAATGAATCCAATGTTTCGCGAATCGAATCACAATTCAACTTGTTTTAAAGTGTGTTTACAATTCTAAGACATCGAGTTAAATGTCCATTCACTCAACATATTAAATACAAGCATGTACAAAAAGAAAAACTAAATAATTTTTGGTATGTTTGGTCTGAATTGAATATTTCATACCTTGCGTACCAAACATGCACACCAGTGCTGAAGACGACCAACCGCAATATTTGGTATGTATGATATGCAATTAACCAATTCATACCATGCATAGAAAATATTGCGCAGAGATTTTGGTAAGCATAATATGAATTGGCCACCTCGTACCATGCATGTTCTAAATTTTTATTTTTATTTTCATATTTATTGGTCAGAGTGAAATGACGTTTCACCTGCTGTCTTGAAACTATAAAAACACTTTAATACAGTTGGTCCGTTTAATTATGCATGTTTATATTTTTAATACCCTTTACTCAGTAGGTTTAACCCATCGAATAAGCGACGTCACAATGTTTGGCAAACCATATCATATATTTGCACATCAGATTTTCCAAAAGCCACATCTCATATTATCATTTACTTATATTTATACAGACAAAACAGTACAATTAACTTACATACATCTAAAATATTCATTAACCTATACATCCCACACTTGCTAACAAAACATAAAGTTTATATAGTCACAGATCTAGTGACTCCTCTTGATACAGCCGCAGTGGTCAGACCCAAAATCAACGAAACCTGTCTGTAAAAAGAATGAGAGAAATGTAGGAATGAGCTCAGTAGCTCAGCAGCGCATCTTAACTATAGAAAGCAAATCCCATAACAAAGATAAGAATAATATTATTTTGTTTTTTATTAGATTTCACTTAATAGAATATTTTCATATGTTTTCGAATACGTAGTTTCTTAGTATTTACAAAAGTTATTTCTTCTTTCCACATTTTCAATTTTAACAAATCATCACATGATATTAGAATAATCACAATCAATTTCACATGATTTCAAATCAATACCACGTAATATCACACAATTCCACAATTTACATAATTTACATTCAATTTATAATCTTATCATATATATAGAATCGTAATCAAATCAGAACTCATTTTTAATGCAAAACTAAGAACACATCTCAACCGCATATCTTTTGGATCTGATGGTAACAAATCGTGACACGTGGCATAGATTTTAATAGGCGAATGTTATTAAGGTAATTTTATGTAAAAATCAGTTATAGTTAAAGCTATTTTTATGGAAAAAGATTTTATAGATTCGGATTTTTATGAAAAAAATCAGAATACGCGTAATGATATGTTTGATGATGAACAATGATATATTCGTCTTTGAATAATGATATTCTATTATGTCGATAATGATATTCTATTATGTCGATAATGATATTCGTTTCTCTGATAATGATATAATTCGAGATCCCATAATTTTCTGGATATTTCCTAAAATCGTGGAAACATGAGATTTTATTTTTACATTTTTAACCTTACAATGACATTGTATAAGCAAAATAATGATATCATAGAGAAAGTAATCTCATCCGCTCATATTTTACTCTAATGGTTGATATTAAGTATTAGTTATATATATATATATGGAGACATATCTAGTTATTATTTATTTAGTATAAATTAATAATAATACTATCTAAAATTCAACTAAATCGTAATATGATTTATCTATTTTTTGAAATCAATAATATATAGTTTTTTACTTAGACATCAATATTATAGTTAAATTTGTAACTTTTAAGTGCATTGCTACGAGTTTATAAGTATAAATACAAGGATAGAAGTAGTTTATGAATCATGTCCATTATCATACCTTCTTTGATTCATAATAAAATTTCTTGAAATATATATAACATCTAATATATAATACGATTTTATTAATGATATGCCACATCATCAATCGCGCTTACATAACATCATCAATATTTTTGGTTCTTATTTATCTTAAAATTATATTTTTTACAATAAAAATCATAACAATAGACAATGTAAAGTTGCCAGTTTTGAAAGATGGAGTTTAATAGAAGTATAAATGGGCGGCACGCAGCAAAAATGTAGCGGGAGAGAGAGACTGATTCATGGAATGCAAAAGCGCGTGCTATTATTTCGGATGTTGGGGCCCGCACGACCACCCATTCAAAAACACCCGCGAAATTGTTTGCCGGCGGTTAACCGTTTCATCAGATTCTTCATGCTTCTACTTCTACCCTCCCAAGTCTAAGAATATTGGAAATTTAATTAAGTAACATAAGTTTAATGTTAACAGATGTAACATTACATAAAAAAATATATACTAGAAAATAACAGAGTTTCGCGGGAGGGTTGAGACCGGTGGTCATGGGACTAACTTCTTTTTTTAGAGTGAGAAAACAAGAGAGAGAGAATCTTTTCTCCATTTCCCCCCTCTTTCTGAAAGATGGTCGAGGAGAGTTTTCACCTCTGAGATCATCCTGGAAAGGCCAGTCAAGGAAATCCCATACGACATTCTTCTCTGTGTTGTATCAACATTGTAATTATCCAAAATTTCCCAATTTCCTATCCATATTCTTCCCATCAGCTCACAATTTTGAGTGTCGAACAACAAATTTCCCGTTTCGATAATTTTTAATATTGTCAACCTTTTCTGCTTTTCTTGTCGATTGCCACAGAATCTCAAAAAGGAGTGAGAATTTCATTCTTGCCTTCCATTTTCTGGTTAGTTTTATTCTGTTATCTCATTACATTTCCTGCCCTTTTGCTTTTCCTATGGTTGCTTGTTTTTAGGGTTATTCTTCTTCTCCAATAAGTTGTGTTCCTTTATCTTATTATTCTATAGAGGGTTATTGAATAAGCTTGTTTCCTGAGATTCGTTTCGTGTTTGAAAATCAATGTTATTGATTGTGAGAATTTCTTCTTGTTGATGCCTCCAGCTAAAGGTCGAATCTAAAAATAGTTCATTGAGCCGGACGATGCAGTTATAGCAAGAGCAGGAGCTGATGCAGGATGATAAACCCGAATTTTGTTGAATAGAGTCAAGAAGGCTGATATAGATTGTTGTACTTGCCATGTAGTTTTGGCCTAGTAGTGAGATTGTGAATCTAGTTTTCTTCGGTTTAGTGATTTTTTGTCTGAGTAGTTCCACATTGCTCGGAGGATTATCTGCACTATAAAGCTGGCGATTATATTTATCATCTTGTGTAGATCCCTGGCTGTTTGCAGAAACTCCCTCCAACAAGACACGAGTGGTTCTGCAAGCAATGGCTGGTAGATGGACTACTTGTGGGATGCAATTCTTTTGTTCCACACTTTTGATTATTGCCTTGGAAATTCATGGTTGTTTGTCCCTCAATTCTGAAGGTAATCGGAGATATAACTATCAGTCTGAATTGTTTAGTGCATCCTGCAACATTACTTTTCATGGGAATATGCAGGGTTGGCGTTGTTTCAATTCAGAGCGAAGTTGGAGTTCGACCCTTTTGGTGCTTTAGCAAATTGGAATCCCGATGACTGTGATCCGTGCATGTGGTCAGGGATTGAATGTGTGGATGGTAATGTGGTCTTGCTGTAAGTCCCGTTATATGATCTCCTTCTTCTTTGTGTCCCAACTTCACTTACAAGTGCATAAACTCTTTTATTGTCTTGAAATCTCAAGCAACTTGCTACTTATCTATTGTTGTATAAGGAACTTGTGCGTTTCCTAATTCATGAACATATGTTTGGTACAGAGATCTCAATGGACATGATTTGGAGGGAGTGTTGGCGCCAGAGCTTGGAAATTTAAATCATTTAAGATTTCTGTGAGTATCAATTCCTCTTTCCTAATGGAAATTATTTTCCTGCATTGGTGATATATAATCTTGGCAACCTTTAAAATGTCCTTGTTTGCCCACCATCATATTGGCTTCTTGCTGCAAATGATATTCTCATTTACAACAGCTTTTCCCCAAGCAGCTCTTGCAGTAGATCACCATAGACCCCTTAGAAAGAACTTTCGTGCTCCAGAGTTCAGATTATGATCTTCTGGTGAGACTACAGATAGTCTGGTCGATGTTCATAGAGTTTTCTCTTCATACCTGCTCATTGTTAGCAGTGAGCACAGAGATGAACACATTTGGAACTTGAGTGAATAAGCTTTCCTCCTGCAAACCTGATATATGTTTGCAATTGTACAAGATTTGAACATCTAGTGAACTGACCTTGATACTACGCCAAACACAAAAACATCTCACTGGGAAAAGAATCAACATATTCAAAAAGGAACTAACCTTTGATTTTTATCTTTTCTCACTCCCTTATCTTGAATATGCATATAACATGAAATTTCATTTGGTCTTTATGATTCCTTTTGAATTGTACTGATATCCTTGGTTAATATCTTTTGGTTATGCCACAAGTGACCTATCCAAGAACCACCTATCTGGCAACATTCCTCGAGCGTTTGGACAGCTTACATCTCTGGAAGTATTGGACCTGAGAGATAATAACTTGAGCGGACCACTTCCTGCAGAACTAGGCAAACTGCGTTCCCTAAAACGCTTGTGAGTAAACACTTTTGATGTAATTATATCTTTTGTGTTGCTGAATGCATTATTATTTTCGCTCAGCTGATATTTAAGTGTCGTCCTAGGTTGCTCTGTAATAATAGATTCGAAGGAAGTATGCCTGTGGAGATTGAGAAGCTTAGTTTGCTAACTGACTTGCAGTTGGATTGCATCTTTACAACTGCTGATGCTTCTGGAATTGGCTGCACAAATAGAAAATTTGGGCACTGGTAACGTATTCCTTCTGTCCTCCTACATATGTCAGTGCTAGATTCAGTTCACATCTTGTCACCTAATAATATTTCTTGCTTTAAACATGGCTATACAACTGTCTGCTTGGCGCTTTCAGCATTTAACCTCGTTTCATAGAATAATGTCTGAATTTATTGCACTCACCAGTATATTGATATTCTCTTTCTATTAGTAATATAATTCAAAAGAAAGAATGCTTATTATTTTTTTATTTTCTTTTCTTTTTCCTGCTAAGTGGCATGCCTTGTTCCACACAATTTATCAAAATTTAGTAATTTCCTATTTTTGGGAAGTATCTTCTCTGCAACTTTGAATACCTAGTCCTTCGATACAACCACTTTCTTGGTCAATTGCTGCAGAGTTTCTTCTGCTCATGGACGTTAGCTATATTTGTCATAATAATTTACTCGCTTCTTGCTGTTCCACACATTTATGGTGTTCTTATTTTTATATGATGCATGTATTGTGCAGCATATTGCAGAGTTCTAAACAACCCAAGAAATCAGATTCTGCCCGTACGCCTATGAAAAGGAGCATACCTCATTACCTGAATCTGCTCCCTCAGTAAGCAGTCACAATTGTATCAATTTGTCCTGTTTGTCATCTTTCCTTAATTGCATCTTATCTGTGGAATCTGTTCGTCTTGTTTGTGAAGGTTCAGCTTTGGCAGTGAATTATCCCAGAATCATGCTGATGATAGCTATAACAATCTAACTGGTAACAATTTCTTTTTCAAATTTACATCTCAATCTGCTGATGCATTTCTGATATGATTTTTGAACATCGTCCTGCATTTTCTAGATCCGCCAGAGCAACGCTTCATCCAGAACACATACGAGGAAGTGAATAGTGTGCGCCGCATACTAGTTGAACAGTCCACCAACCTTGTTGCCCTTCCTCCTAATATTCCATCCCTACCCCTATTGGAGCCTGCGGCAACTCTTCCAAGCAGAAGTAGTGGGTCATTCCCTGCCGTTCCAAAACTATCTCCTCCTGTACCCTCACCTCCTCTAGATCAAGAGGATAAGCCTCCCGACACAACTGCTGGAGATTCGGGAAGCTCACTCATATTTATAATTGGGATTTCGGCTGCAATTTTCTTTCTCATTCTTCTAGCAATTATGTTCATCATCTCCAGAAGCAGGGCAGCTAAAACAATTGTTCCTTGGAAGACTGGATTGAGTGGGCAGTTGCAGAAAGCTTTTGTTACAGGTGACCTCTAACGTGATCTAATAACTTTTACCATCAATATAGCAAGATGAATATAGGGCCTGCATGTTGAAGCTAGTTAAATGATAGTGTATGTAATGGTCTATTTTCCCTTATAAGCTCTTGAGTTGCGGTATCTTTGTCCCACATTAAAATGCTCATTCTTCGTCTGCAGGGGTCCCTAAGTTGAACAGAGCTGAGCTAGAAACTGCTTGTGAGGATTTCAGCAACATTATCACCACAGACGATGGTGTGGCCACTTTGTACAAGGGAACTTTATCCAGTGGAGTAGAGATATGTGTTGCTTCGACTGCTATTGCTTCTACAAGTGCATGGTCAAAACAAGCAGAATTTGCATTTAGGAAGAAGGTTAGATAGATGATATAGTTTTTGATGTTGGAACGTTTCATCATTCATAAAACCTAAACATTTCCAATGTCACACTCTGCTTTCCTCCTCTCACAGATTGATAGTTTGTCACGAGTGAATCACAAGAATTTCGTGAATCTTCTTGGCTATTGTGAAGAAGATAAACCTTTCACAAGGATGATGGTCTTCGAGTATGCTCCAAATGGCACTCTCTTTGAACATCTGCACGGTAAATCTTGTTATCAATAAAAGTTGGTGAAAAACCAGTAAATCTTCTTTACTAATTTGAGCATTTCCTGTGTCTTCAGTTGAAGAATACGAACACCTAGACTGGGAAGCACGGATGCGGATAATAATGGGAACTGCATATTGCCTTCTATACATGCACGAACTCAATCCACCAATAGCAGTCGTCAACTTGACTTCCAAAGAGATTCTCCTTACCGATGATTATGCTGCCAAAGTAGGGTTCTTCTTCTCAATAATTGCTTATCATTTGCTATGATAATCTTTACTAATCGAGTCATGCTCATGCAGATTTCTGATGTAGCTTTCTGGGAGGAACTCATAACCAAGTCCAAAGCTCCTGCTGCAGAAAATGAGTCAGAGCATTCCTTACTGCCTCCACTTGCTGATGTCGAAACAAATGTTTACTTTTTTGGGATACTACTGCTTCAGATAATCTCTGGAAGGCTTCCTTACTCGAAAGAGAATGGAGATCTTCTAAACTGGGTATATATTTACTCAACATTCCATCAATGCATGTTTGAAACAGGAGTCGGACATCACATGTTGAGCAGCCTATATTCTGATGATGCTTTTTTCATCAACTGTGATCAGGCTTCTCAGCACTTCAAAGAAAAGAGCATCAAGAGCTTGGTTGATCCAGCTTTGGAGGCTGTAAAAGACAAGGAGCTTGAAGTCGTGTGCGAGGTGATACAGATGTGCACTCAACAAGAAGCGAGGAAAAGACCTTCAATGAAGGAAGCCGTTCAGATATTAAGACAAGCCCTTGAAATCTCACCTGAAGCAGCAACTCCGAGACTCTCTCCCCTTTGGTGGGCTGAACTTGAGATTTTATCACAAGAGGCAGCTTGAAATTTCATGGAATGTAAGTCATGTTACTACAATATCGGCAAAAGGCGCTTTGTAAGTACTTTCTCATATTCCTTCATGTGTACAATGCCATTCCTATAAAGTTCTTTGCTTCTTTTCACAAATATTGGTGTGTAGTAGTTGCGTGCATTGTGACAGATGTTTTTGTTGAAATCAACGTTGAAGAGCGAGGCATATGACTGCTGTATAGATAGATTTCATGTCATTTTGCATTGGTTTGTTGAAGCTCTTGCACACACTAATTCACATACTTGTTTCAGGGTAAATAGCAAAGTCCTTAAATCCTTAAAGATCTATGATTTTTTTAACTAGTGATTTTTGTTCAGAATCTAGATCTTTTTTAGCACATATATTTTCTTTTCTTTTTCCTTTTTCCTTTTGTGGTTTGTGTTTCACATTATATTTCTCTTTTGGGGTTTGTGCTACTTGCGAGGCTAGTGAGAGGAGATGAGTTTTGACCCTGGAAGTTCAATTTGTTGAAGCTATCACCTCTTTCCCGCCACAGTATTTGTTCCTCAATCTTTGTTTTCATTGTTCTCCATTTGAATTTTGAGGGTTTATTTAAAGAATCTTAATTACTTAAAATAGAGAGAACTCAAGACCTCAAAATCTCGCAAAAACCTGCTTCGATCCTTGTGTATCCTAAATCATTGACCGAATTAAACTAAAACTACTAATTAGTCGATGATATTGCTAAACATCTTAGAATAAGAAATTCAGAAGGAAATCAGTGATGATATTCTGAATATTTAATACATATATTGAGATTATTAAGAAATAATCTAATATGTTCCGTTTTCTCACAATATATCGACATCATTTTTGGAGATGGATAACATGGCAGATACCAAATATAAACATTAAATATCACGACTTGCCAGAAAACTTACACACAAAATATAAAAAATCAACTAAATGCCGTGATCTCAACTCTTATAAACTATCCATATTTGAGATACTGGAGCGTCACTCTCTACTCGACCTAAAAGTCTGAAACATTTTTTTATAATCTTTTTTCTATTATTAAATATCGATGCATTCGTCTGTATGAATATCTTAATATAATAACACTATTAATTATACAACTAATTATATTGTAGTATAATATAGGACTTGACAAGTTTCCCAAAAGCCGTAACGGCTGCTGCTATTCGTATCTAAGTAACACGTACCAATTTCTGATGATTATAGTGACGTATATAACATACATATTCAAATATTCTTGAGCCTTACAAAGAAGAGAAATAATATCATTGAATTATGACTTTTTTTTCAGAAAATTATATACTCGTAATACTTTTTAAATCATTAATTGATGCTACTCGTTCGATAATTTTGCAGAGAAATAAACGTTAAACGTCTCTGTTAAGATTATTTTGTCCGGAGTGATGGTGAATAAATATATAATCTATATGAAATTAGAATCCCCTTCACTGCATTATGGAAAACCAAGATTACTTAATACAAGCTCACACCGATTACATAAGAAATCTTGTTTTAGTAACACCTAACCAAAAGAGAATAAACTGAAACAGTATTGCATCTATTATTTCATATTAGTTAGACTATCAATATATGCATAATGTGTACTAGAAATGGACGTGTGGTTTGTGATTTGTGATTTACTAACATTTATATGTAATCTTCCCCCATTTTCTCATCTGAATCTGAAGCATGGAGGTGGCAGCAAGGAACTGCACGCACTGCATGGGCGTGAGCACATCGAGCACCCCCTTCATCGTCTTCAGCCTCACGCAGTCCGCCATCTTCATCACCTTCTCCAGCCCCGCCAGCAGCCCCTTGAGCGCCACCTCCACCAGCCCATCCACCTGCGTCGCCGCGGCCGCGTCGCCGTTCCTCCTTGCCAGGCTCTCGAGGCGCGCCAGCTCCACCATCTTCCTGTCCGCCATGGCCACCTGCTGGCGTTCCATCTCCCTCTCCACCCTCTCCTCCTCCGCCCTGATCCTCAGCCGTAGCGCCTCAATCCCCCTCACCTGCTCCTCGCTCAGCCCGGCCAGGCTCGCCCCACTCTCCGACCGTGCCTCCTTCAGCGACTCCACCAGCCGAAACGCCATCGACGGCTTCCAACCCGTCACCCAGAGATAGGCGTTCTCGAGCGGGCTCAGCCAATCCGGCGCGAAAAAGGCCAGCACGTCTTCGTGGGCCGAAGCCCATTTGATTCTGTAGTACTCCTTGTGGTGGGCCGTCAGCTTGTTCACAATGGGCTCGAAGTCCGCCTCGCCCGAATGATGCTGCGGCGGCGCCACCAGCAGCAGGCGGAGATGCCCCTCCAGTTGCCTTATCCACCTCTCGTAGAATTCAGAGAACTTCATTTCTACTTGTGTATCCATATATATCTAGAGAATAGAGACTAGAGCAGAACCATCTCTGTCTCTCTCTCTCTCTGTGTATATATATATATACATGTAGAGAGAGAGAGAGGTGGAGAGAGAGGTGGAGAGAGAGCAGTAGGTGAGTTGTTAGGGAACGAGAGTGACCAGATGTAGGGAGAGTGGTGAGGCCACGCTGCGATGAGGTAGCGGAATGCGTGGCCTTTCGCTGGGGGCAATAACCTTTGATCACGTGAACGTGTTGTGCGTGTGGGATTGCATTGGTAGCGGCTGCTATTATACATGGAATTGAATGCACCGTAGACATGCATGTAGAGGAGTATAGCTACCCACCCCCAATCGGGTTGTAACGGTGGGGGGGGCGAACTATACGTGTCCCAACGACGGGGAAATGGGTCCCACCTGGAGAATATCGTACGATGTTCCTAGTCTCACTCTCAGATACCCATCAATGCAATGCTTCTCAGTTTCAGGTGACTCATTGTTATCAAAATCTGCAATGGCAACGCCATTTCAGCTCTATTTTTGGAACCCCTCCTTAATCTTGTCTATCTACTTCAAAACTGCATTTCATATTTACTTTCAACTTTATAAATATTTGGATTCATATAATTTCTTATCTTGCTTCTACTGCCCAAAATTATCCTCAACATGTGATTTTATTTTTTTAATATATACTAACAAATTTATAAACATGATCAAACTTATACGATCTCTTGCGCATAAGTAATGCCGTATAATTTGATTTTATTCCTAGCTTCCATTTTCTTTTCTTTTTTGTAGCCTCTAAAAGACCTTCTCTTCATGAAAATATTCATGACATGAATTTTATTTCAAATGGTCCCATGCATATTATATGGTACGTCTCTTTTTTAAAACACACTTATTATTCATGAATTATACTCATTTACACCATTTTTATTAATTTGCTTAAATAGTCGTGTACAAAAGTTTTGAGCCATGAATATTGGGATAGAGAAAGTATAAATTTTATTATTTTTCACTGTAGCGAATATCTAAATACTCAAAACTATCGAACATCTACAAAAATAAAAAAAGTAAAAGTTGACTAATTTTTATATAAAATTACATAATTACCCTTATAGGTATTTTATTTGTTTTCTTCTCTTATTCTTTTCTCTCCCTAGCTTCTCTCTCCCTCTCTTATCTTGTTCTCTAACTCTGTGGTCTCTCTCTCTGCCGCCACCTTCATGGTTTATCGCCGCCGCTGTTGAAGCGCCAATTGGCTACCATCGCAAACGGCCATGACCACGATATGCCACTGCCGACCCGCGAATTGACACTGCCATGGAAATTGTTGCCCTGAAATTTCTCCCTCTCTTGTCTATGAACAATTACTGCCCTTTAAGCGTTTTCAAATTTTGGTTTTTGACTTGCGTTTCAAAAATTCAATGTTATAAATGAACTTCAAGTCGTTGGCATAATTTCAATAACCAGTTGTTGATGTTTTTAAATTTACAATTAATTTTAAATTTACGATCAAATTCACAATTGGAAATAGATTAATTATTAATATAGGCTAAAATCTTATAATTAACAATTTACCCAATATTTGATTGTGAGTTGTGAAAAAAAAAACCTAATTCACAATTAGATTATTATTTGGTTGTAAATTAGTCTTATTTTATCAACATTTACAACCAATCATAGATTAAGTTGTGATTTATACTAAAAAAATCATTATTTTACAATTGAGAATGTTCTTAGCTATGAATTATAGTAAAAACTCATTAATTCACAACCGAGAGTATTTGAAATTGTTAGTTATAGTAAAAAATATACTTCACAATTAAGATATTCACAATTGTGAATTGGAGACAAAAACTTTTAATTCACAATCGAGAGTATTCTAGTCGTGAATTATGATAGAAAATAGAATTGAAATGTGAAAAAAATACTGAAATGATCTCAAGACTAATTTGATAATTTTCTTCTATTACGTTCGATAATTTATAAACCTAATTCCTATAATAATTATGGTATGTAAATCAATACAAATCAATTTATTTAATTCTTGGTCATTTCTTTTCTTGGCTTGATCTCTTCTTGATTCTTTCCTCGGTTTTTATTTCGATCTTCTCTTGATTGCTTGATTCTTGATTGCTTTATTCCAACAAATTATAGCTAAAATTTATTAATTTATAATTAAGATTATTCCAAGTTGTGAAATACGATATTTTTTTTATTTTTCATATTAGTGAATAAATTTTTCTTTTGCTATTTCATTTTGGGCATTATTTTCTTTCACTTCATTGTAGCCCTAAATTAAATTCCTAATTAAATAGTGATAACTTTCTCTATACCCCCAGAAAAGAATACGCATAACTCCTTCATATTGAAGAAGAAAACACTACATGAATCTGTTGCATGGAGACTCCGGATCCGGCTAAAGATCTGTAAATAGCGCCTACTGTGAATCAACTTCTAGTGGTGGCTTTCATGGCGTGAGGAAGAGATGATTTTTACTGGCTAGAGAGCTTGTGTTGAGTTCCACGATTTGGAGAAGAAAGAAAAAGGGTATGTTTTGCATCAAACCAAAATCAGATAAAAAAATTCGACTATATGAAGATCGTGCTCAGCCCATTATTATTTTCACTAAAAATTGTGATTTCTTGACATATACATCTCTCTCTCTCTCTCTCTCTCTCTCTCTCTCTCTCTCTCTCTCTTCTTTTTTTCTTTTTGTTTGTAAAATTTCCCTCAATTGTGGAGGTAAGGATTAATTTACTGGATTATATTATGAAACTTGAAAGTTCATCTTTGTTCGATTTGGATGGTGTATATATGTTTGATGTCCGTTGACAAATTTTGGTGCTTCTTCAACAATTACGATTAATTTTATGATATATATCATATATTGTGCGTTTCAGTCAAACTGTGATAACTTTTACACATATGTGGTGTTTCAGAGTTCAGAATGAAATAAAGGCTACAAGAACTTTCTTCATAGAAAATTTATGGAGGCTATGGAGAAAGGCTACATGAATGTTCTTTCTTCATATATATATGGAGGCTACGGAGATAAAATTATTTTTTTATTAGGAATTCAATTTCGAGTTACAGGGGTCAAATAGTCATTTACTAATATGTTTCTCAACAAGAGGTTATGCAGAAAAAATAAGTAATATGCATGGGATCACCCTTTTTTTTAATTGTTATTTTATTTCAGAATGGGAAGAAGATAGATGTGGCTGGGCCTACTTGTAATCTTCTCCACCAAGAAAGGCCCACTAAGATTTCAGAGGACGGACGAAGCCCTCGACTCCAGTCACTATCCTCTTTGGGGCGAGTATTCAATTCTAGGGTTTTTTTCTTAGAATCTCGATCTCGAATTAATTAATACCATTCTTCTATTCTCATTATACAGTCTTATTCTTATATGCAGCCAGAGTTAGTGAACTAGGTAAGTGATGATAATTAATTTTCTGTTAATTGTTATATCGCATTTTTTTGGATAACTTGTCGATGAATTTGATTGCATAGTTTCTCAGAAATAATTATTGGGTGGATGAAGATTTGCGATCTTCTTTATATTGGATTACAATATTTTTTATTTGCAAACGGGTCGAGTTCATCGTCCCCTTGTCGATATAACTGATCGCAATCGTAAAATGTTTCTGTCTCCTAAGTTGAGATCCCAATTCACTCCCAAACGTGGTCTGTTGTTCCAATAAGTTGTTTTTCAATATTGGTATGATGGTTTTCTCTCTGTTGATTCATGGCTCTTTACGGTTTGCTTACCAGTAATAGCACATTATTGCTGTAGCAGTGTTGATTTTAAGCATCTCTGTTTTACGTTTGCATTCATTTTTTATTTTATTTTTTTTGTGAATTTCCCAGATATAATTCATCGTGTTGATTATAAATGGAGGACAATTCCTTGTGCTGTACATCCGAAAATTCGAAAGCTATGTGTTACAGTAGTGCTTCCTCAGGAGATGATGATGATGATAGAGTGGACGAGCTAAGCACAAGCATGCCAGGTCAGCTTGAGATCAATAATGGGAACAGTTCAGACACAATAAATGGTGTAGATAGATATCACACCGAGGAGGAGGAAGAAGAAGACGAAGATGAAATTGATTTATCTGAAGAAGCATTATTGGCTCAAATGGGGTATGTAAAATCTGATCCCAGCAGAGATAATGAGGAAGAAGAGGAGGAGGATTTATTAGAAGATCCAATATTGGTAAAGAATGAAGCACACAAACACGAACCAATAAACACACCAACAGCTGAATTGAATCTGGTTTCGGCCCTAAGAGGAAGTCGCGAGAAAGAAGGAAGGCCGGCAGAGGAATGCCGGGTTTCATGGGGGCCAGATGTGTACGATCCACCTTGTACGTCTGATGATCATTTTGCAGTGAGCCAGATCGAGAGGCACAGGGGCGAGCAGAAGGGCAAGGGCACGTCTGGGAGGAACAGGCAAAAGGGGGGTGGAAGCGAAGGAGGCAGCAGAAAGGCAGCTGGAGGAAGTAAGAATAAGAAAAAGGCTGAGAAGAAACATAAGAAGCACGGGCATAAGCAATCTGATCCGACGTGATTTAGATGTGGTGAAGTTGCTATCATTCTCTCTTTGGAGTTGGATGTAAATAAGCATTGTAAATCTGTTTCATCACCGAAAGAAATCAGCGTGTTTCCCTCTCACTTGTTAACTCTCTGTGAAATGAGGACCTTGATTTTCATCTTAACTTCCAGTAAATCAGCTTGAAAAGTCTTTATGTTTATTTGATCATTTGATTATTTCCACAAATATTACTGGTTACCCTACAGTTTATCATTAGAAAGTCCATATATTTTCTTTCCTACACGCCGATAATTTCGATATGCTGTGTTTCTCCCACTTTTATAATTTTTATTTGTTTGATAAAAATAAATTTTTATATTTGGATACGGGCTCAGGGCTCCTGCACCTTTATCGGATGACTCATCTAATATTTCACCAAATTTACGTGAGAATCCATTATCCAATATAGTTTGGAACCGTGAACCGTCAAATGTCCTAAAATAATCCTCGATTGGTTAGGTCAATTAAGTATAGGTGAGCAAAATCTGACAGTAATGGTTCTCACGAATTTGGTGGCAACGTAGTTAAGACCTCACTAACATGCTTCCCTGTTATTATCATATGGAGACACGTTAAGAAGTTCGCTAACTCGAGGAATGATATACTACAAGAGGATATATACTTGTCATCAAAGTTCTATGCTAGCTCTAGGCAGTGAGACTTCTCTCATCCAACATAAGAAGGTCAACAATTGGAACATCTGAGCACAAGCCAAGAATTTAACTCGAATAAACAACTCCAGACATTACTTAGGCAAGATTGCAGTACGGCATCGAAGAGAAACCTTGTAACAGGATTGATTATCTTGACACATAGATACAAACAATTTTGCAGAAGGAAGAACTTTATCAAAATATAATCCAAAGCACCAAACTCCTCATAATAGAACAGTCACCCAACATTTTGGATCACAGGAACAGAATGTTTTAAAAGGAAACTATCCCAACAAGACAAATATTCCCAAGAACTGCAATGGCTCATTAAGAATGAATAATACATAGTATAAAGTAGACGATCGGAGGAGGGGGGGAAAAAAAGAAGAAAAAAGAAGAAGAGGAACGCTAGAACCTGCAAAGTACCAAGAAGATGGTGGACAAATCTTTCAACAAATGACAATGTAGTATTAATCAATTACAAGGAAAGTGTGTATTGTTAGTTGCCCTCATAAATCATGAGGATAGCATTATTGAAGGATTACATTAAACAATTAAGCCGTGCAGTGCATTCGTTCTCTAGAGGATTTTACATGACCTACTTCATCACAGAAGGGATGAGCTAACGTTTGAGCTTCATCTAACTATAAGTATTGAAAGGGTTAACCAAGAAACCGAAAAGAAAACATAGCAATTACCGTCACAAAAATTCAGCAAATGTTAGAAAGGAAGACCATATTTACCCTTGTGTGTCACTGTATTCGCTGTCGGAACCCAAGTCAGAAGAATCAGCAACAATTTCCATGGTGAGGCTGAGCAGTCCAGGCCTCAATTCTTTGTTACAGAATTCCTCGTATTCTAATCTGTCGCCTCCCTTTCTCATCACCTCAACCACTCTCAATGACGGTGTTAATTCAAATATCTCGGCTGCAATCGTCAATGGCCCCTTCACACCATCCCTCGATCCCTCAAGACTCACTCTGAAATCCTTCTTCCTAACTGTGAAGCTCACAACCTTGGCGATTTCCTCCAGCTTGGATATGACGGTCGAAACCGGCGCCGCCGTCACAAATCGTGCCCCGCCATTTGCGCCTTCTTCAAACAACCCTGACAGATCAAAACCACGCGAGAAAGAGATTATGTCAAACGCATTCAAGCTAGCTGGCTTCCTTCTGATCTCCAACTCGGAATCCGATTCAGAGAACGATTGCTCGGAGAGGCAATCCTCGAACACATCTTCATCATTAACGCTACACAGCTTGTCATCCTCGATGTAGAATTTGACATGCTTAAACCCCTTCTTGAACCACCTGTTATTCATAATCTCCGGAATTGTGATCCTGGTCTCGGGATTGGCATCGAGCATGCGAGTGACCAATCGAATCAACTCGGGAGAAAACCACCGCGGACACCTGAAATCCCCTTTGTAAATCCTCTTATACATAGCCATCACATTTTGATCGTGGAAGGGCAAGTATCCTGACATCAAAACAAACAGCACAACACCGCAGCTCCATATATCAACGTTCTGCCCATTATACCCCTTCCTAGCCAGCACCTCCGGCGCCACGTAGGCCGGCGTCCCGCAGAATGTGTGAAACAGGCCGTCCTGCTTGATCTGCTCCGAAATCGCGCTTAATCCGAAATCCGACACCTTCAGATTTCCTTCCTCATCGAGCAATATATTCTCCGGCTTCAAATCACGGTGGTAGACGCCGCGAGCGTGGCAGAAAGCTATCGCGGAAATCAGCTGCTGGAAGTACTTCCTGGCGAGGTCCTCCTTGAGCCTCCCCTTGGCCACCTTACTGAAAAGCTCGCCGCCCTTGACGTATTCCATGACGAAGTAAATCTTCGTCTTGGTTGCCATGACCTCGAACAATTGCACAATGTTGGGGTGGCGGACACGCCGCAGGATCGAGATCTCACGCTTGACGTGCGCCGTGAGCCCGACCTTGAGGATCTTCTCCTTGTCGATCACCTTGATCGCCACATTCTCGTTGCTCTTGACGTTTCGGGCGTGGTACACCTTCGCGAACGTCCCGTGGCCTAGGAGCTTCCCGATTTCGTACCGCCCCAATAGGAGGCCCTTTATCTCCTTCTGTTTCGAGGCGGCATTCGTCGCTCCGGCCGCCGCGGCTGCCATGGAACGATCTCCCCGATTACAGAATGAGATCTTTCCGCAGCAGATTTTCCGGCGCCACTTATTATATAGGCGGTGTGAGGGGCCGAGAGGTGGTGATTACATATATGGCTTCAACTCTTGTGTTTTCCTTTTCGGTGTGTCTCTGTTTTTATGCCCTCACATTTTTTTGAGGTCTATAAAAAGGTTTGAATCTTTATTTTTGAAGGGAAGTTTGAATCTGAATTAAATTCCCGATTTGATTATTTTTGACGTTGGGTAACCACCAATTCTTTGGAAATCAATCAAATTAATTTTTGTTTTGTATAAACCAAATACGGAAGTAATTGGTGCCGCCCTACAGCTGGACGACCGCTTGCGTGATCGGCGTGAAAGCGGCCTTTCGCCTTGTTGATTGCAACGGCTATCAGCCGTGTAATAATCTGGTGCTACGCGAGCACTAGCACAAGCGGGGTGCTAACCAATCAATGTGATGAATGATGCGTGGAAATGTGGGTGGGTGTAGATGGCAATATTCACCTACAATTGAGTAAGTTAGTTAATTTGAATGGATTAGGTGATGACTCAACAATTTTCTGACGTGTAGTTTGTGACAGTGCGACATATAACCGACGCGTGTCACACGGTAGATTTTTTTCTCTTTCCTACTTGGAGTATTTATACTATAATAATAATCCATTTTTGTGGAAATTAATTTATATGAAAATGTAAACTTTTTCTAGAAACACAAACATATGTGATATTTCCAACACATTGAAAGATCAACTCAAGTGCGAATTTAGGTTGTAGATGTCAATTTTCTTTTCAGAAACTGTAACAATTACATATTTACGCAAATAAGGATTAATATATAATTTATATAATTATTTTGAAGTCATGATTACAAGATTAGATGTAGAATTGAGAACATCCTTTTCAAATTATCTACGTAAAAGAACTTTAGAATTTCTAAAGAGTGTTTTGAATTTTCAAACAAAAGCTTTAGTAAAACTTAAATTTCAATTGGTTGGTAACAAATTGGGAATTTGTTAGTTATCCTTCAATTTGGCAAAGCCATTATTGACGTATCCCACACTTTTCGGATGAAAATAATTTTTCAAAAAGAAAAATATAGTGAGAATTAGTAGATATATTTGTGAAATTAATTACTGGATAAGGTGATGTACGTGGAATGAGTGGTTGGAGATGAGGAGAGAGGTCAAAGGTCGTGGTAATAGACGATGCTGATACGCATGCACGTTATCTACATCTGTGATTTGTTAAGTGCACTCCATCTAATCTATTAAATAAGAAATTAAAGACTGCTGCATGCACGACTTTTATGGAGTGCCCACCACAAAAATAGGGGTGTCGGTAGTCAATTTATTTCCACGTGGACAGCTTAGCCTCTCTTAAGCGGGACACGTGTTGGTCGGAGGAAATTCTATAGAACATGTGAGTCTAATATATTATTAACATTTCTAAAACTATTCTATTATGATGCGAAAGGTCGGTGTAGTATATTTACTTGTTTTATATAATTTTTCGTTAATCAGATAATAGTTTTTGAATTTAATGAAATCACTGTTGTAGGCACCTGAATTTTACAAGAAGGAAAATGATATTCTAGTGATTTATATCTTTATTCAAGATATATTTTAATAAATACATTGTCGTTTCTCAAAGTTTTATCAATTTTTTGACGGTAAATTGAATATTGATATTGATATTATATAAATATTCAGGAGTCAATGAAATTGTGTCACGTCATTCCTAAAACCAAGATCATGCGGGCTCAAGCCCAAGGCTTGATATTTCCTACAAGTATAAATATGAGTCTCCATATCAGTCTCCATATCAGTTCTAAATATACCAGATCATAATTGAATAGCTCAAGAAGGAGAAATTTTATAATATGAGATTCTCTCTAATATCCAAGGTGTCCAGCGAGATCTAAGGCGTTCTTCGCAGAAGTAGTGAGAAGTGTCTCAAAGCAATGTTTGATTCAAAAAAACAAGGCGGATGTCCTCTACATCAACGTGATAAAGCCCAAAGTTCACGTCAAGCCCCACATTTGATCCAGAAATAAGGCAAACGTCCCATGCATCAACTTTATAAAGCTCAAAGCTCGAGTCAAACCCAATGTTTAATTAAGAAATAAAGCAAAAGCCATTCGCATTGACATTATATATAAAGCTCGAAGGTCTAGCCCAAAGAAACCATAGAGGCATATTTCTCCAACAAGTTCCGAAGACTACTCAAAAATTATTCGAGAATCAACTTGAAGAAAAGAATCAGAGAAGCAGATAAAGATCGCAACCAGATGATTGAAGTTGTACCAAAGTTTGTATTTATCATATTATATACATAAATTTGTGTTTACAAAATTTGACTCGCCTAATGGGACAATCTCTACATCTCATCTATTCTCTTTACCGAATCCATCAAGTTCCAAGATATCTATCACCCTCAAAGAGCAAATTGCAAATTTGACGAGATTTATTGAAGAACTTGCCAAATACGTACAACAACAAGATGTCCAAATCGCAAAGCTGGAAAAAATAAAAGATCGTTGATACACATGGCGAGCAATCAAAAGAAGATCATGAAGCTGCGATATCCACAAAACTGCAAGTGGGGGAAAATGGAAAGTTTATGACAAAAGAACTTGAAGCTTCTTCCAATGGTTGAATACATGTCGGTCAAACTCAAGGAGTTTATCACGTGAACAATCAAAGACAAGTTCGAATGGACCTCAAAAACATTCAAGATTCACAACAAGCCATATACTACAAGAATTGCTACCTTAAGTCAATGGCATACCAGCCTCCAAAATTTCAACAATTTGATAGCAAAGGCATTCCAAAGCAACATGTGGCTCATTTTGTCGAGACATGCAATGACGCTGGAACTTATGGAGATTAATTGGTCAAACAATTCATTCGTTTCTTCAAAGACAATGTATATGATTATTATGTTGATCTAGAGCCAAATTCAATCGATAGTTGGGGGAAATTGGAACATGAATTCTTCAATCGCTTCTATAGCACTCAAAGGATGGTGAGCATGGTGGAGCTTACAAAATCAAGTCAATGGAAATAATAGATTGTTATCGACTATAACAATTGTTCAATGAGCTTAAGTCTAAATTGCAAAGATTGACTATTAGAAACTTCATCAATTGAAATGTGCATCCAAGGGCAATGCATTGGAGTCCTCGATATGTTTTGAAAGCAATTTAGTCAAAATATTTGAGGAATTGAAGACATGGAGTGTTAAGTACGATTGCAAATGAAGTTGAAGAATTTTCGGTGCAAGAGCTTCATAATTTTTGATAAAATAGTCAAAAATCACATAAAATAAAATTAATGATAAATTGTTCAAAAATATTTTGCCTCATAGAATCAAATAGTCTCAGAAATGAATCTAAACTCTAAATACTTGAATTATATTTTTTTTACACCGGTAATCTTTGAAGCTTCAACTTCATAATTCATTTTAAATTCATAGTTTTCAAACTTTTCACTATCTATTGAAATAATTATAATATTAAAAATAAAATATAATTTAATAATTTATAATTTTATACTAAATATAAAATCTTACCACTAAAATATCTATGCAACCAATTACGTGAGCAAAG
>JAYDZE010169225.1:0-21845 GCA_034509125.1 Monilaria moniliformis | reverse complement strand
GGTGGTCAAGCGAGATGAGGGCGGCGGTGGCGGTGGACGGGGGGAGGAAGAAGGCAGCGGTGGCGCAAGGGGAGGAAGAAGTGGCGCGAGGAAGACGAGAGAATGGGAAAAGAGAGAGAGAGAAAGGGGGAAGAGAGAGATGAGGTGAAAACAGTCAAATGAAGTTAATGTTGAATGTTGATAAAAATAAACGGGCTGTTTTGGGGAGATTATTAAGAATGGTTTAACAGTGAATTTTGGCACTGTAGCGACGGGCTCTGGCACTGTAGCGATGGGCCTTCAAAAATAAACGCGGGCTTGCTTTTAGTTAGTCATTCCTACCAAACAATGATGTTATACTGTAGAATCAGGATTAATAAGCTAATCTTGATCTAACACACTCTACCAAACACAGCCTTAATGAATTGTACTAGTTTTAAAATGTATCAAATAATATTGTTGTTATACTTTTTGTATAATATATTATCTTTAATATACATATATATATATATATATATATATATATATATTCGACTGTAAAAAAATAGATTCAATGAAATCCCTACCAACATATTTTTTTGCATTCGTCCCTAATCATAAAAATCACCGACTTCATAATTCAATTTATATTTTATCATGATATTATGAACATTCAATATTTAAAACTGGCAACATTAAGTAATACTTTTGAAGAGAATACCAACATATCCAACAATTTGACTAATTAAGAGAGTATGGAACAACAAAAATACAAAAGAAAATGTACAAATTTGTTGAACTTGTTAGTAACCATCCCTTCTATTTATGGAACGGAGAAACTGTTAGGAAATTTTTGTATCGAAGGGAAGGAAAAGCAAGAAAGGCGAGATATTGGAATTGGATTTGATACCACCCCAAATAAATGTAGAAATGCGGCACGTTGAGCCTCTGTTTATGTAGCCTATCGGGCCTCTAGGTGGGCCTCTGTTTATGTATAAAATCGGGCTTCTACTTGAGCATCGGTCCAGCCCTAATCAGAAAAATGCTATATATAAATTTGGCTGTCCAGAATTTTCTGACGGGCTTTTGGTTTTGGTGGCCTATCCTAATAATAAATAAATTATTATCATTTAATATTTAAAAAAATAAATAAGTATTTTATATTAAATTTCGAAATTGAGGGCTCAAATGAATTGAGCAATAACTGTTTACAGATTTTATGCTACATAATTTAGGGAGAGAAAAAATGTTATGCTACATATACTATATTATTATGTGAGCATCATCCATGAATATTATTCTCATTAGTTCACGTTAGCATCATTTGTATTGTCTAATACGTTTATTTTGATTCCAATACCTAAAAAATTGTTATTGACTTCATCAATTCTACAAATAGCATAAAAAATCAAAACTTGATTTGTTAATTTATTTCTATAATTTCAAATAAATAAATAAATTGAGTTTTGGTTTTTATATAATTTATAAAATTAATGATGTCAATAATAATTTTTACATATTATAATCAAATTAAATGTATAAAACAAAAAAAGTAATAACATTGATGTCCGAACCCTACCCTTGATCCTTTTCTTGATGAAGTGTCTCTCTTTCCCTCGCTTATTCTAGAATTTGCCTTCAACATTCTCAAGTAAGTGACAAATTGGATAGTGCTAACGTGAGCTAAACAAGAGTAATATTCACATAAGGTATATAGCATAACATATATATACTATTTTTCTAAAAATTACACTTACGACATGTCTTAATAAAACGGTGAGGGCGATCGACCATATCGGCAAAACAATATCATTTTTGCTGGTGGCCATATATAATTTTTGCTCTTGTTTTTAATGCCAGAGGAGTTGAAGTCTGTAGAACATATACATAGTTCAAATTCAATAACAAAATCAAGTTTGAGTAAAACTGAGATGGGTTCGGTTCGTAGGGCAAACCAACCCCACGTGATGAAACACCAGAAAATTTTGCCCACAACTTATCAATGTTTGTTCAATTATAAATTCCGATCCATTTCCAAATTCATGACATTTCATTTCACATCCAAACCTTTTGTGATCAATATCCTTAAATGCTCAATATTTTTTCTTCTTTCTCTCTATTTGATAATAGCATAAAAATCAGACCCCAAGGTTTATTTTTTATAAACTTCTATCGGAAGTCCATAGCCATAGACTAAGAAAATTCATGTTAGATCATCTTGGCATATATATGAAATGATATCTGCTGTGTTTTTTCGTTTCTGATGGTATAGTTTTGTATTTTATTTTATTTTATTTGGGTCTTGGATTTGATATTATTTCGTAGCTTACATGAAATATATTATGAAATTTGTATTTAAAACCACAAAATCTCATATCATGCTTATAATAATTAAACACGAGCCTAGTCATTAAATCTTGTATTATATAATATGAGAATTTGGTTGGATATGATCTGGATCGGATACAAAATTTACCTATTTTTCCAAATGAAGTTCAAATTCAGGCGAAGATGAATATTTTCTAGGTACACCAATTGTAATAAACTCGTACAGTAAAAAAAATCGCACAATTTACATGAAATAAGTGAACTTCCTCACAAGATCGTTGTGCCATCAATTCCCAAACTAAATTTAATAAACAAGTTGATGTGACAATGTTGGAGAGTCAGTTTTTCCCAAACTAAATGTAATAATAGTATTTTGTATGGTTTAAAAACTAGATCACATGTACTTTCCACTCTTTCAACTCTGTTTTTTTCCTTCTTTTTCACTATTATGAAGCAGGTCATAAAATAGGGGATTTAATTTATTTTTTGGATAATATTTTTAAATTAGAGGCTGTAGAGAGCTATAGAAACATCTAAGAACAGTACCGGATCGATGTTTGGGCCGCTTAATGCTTGCACCAAAATAATAGTAAGAAATCATTACCGTTTTTACCAAACAAAGAATTTGAAATTACCGTATTTATATTTTTTTACCTTTTAGCAATAGAAAGCAGTATTTCACTTACTTTGACATGGATAATAATTAACATACTAATGTTGAGTGTATATTAGAAACCATGACTTATTTTGAACTTTTCTTTTACTTGATTATTACTTTGAACTTGAATTTCACATAATTTTATTCTTTATAAATCAAGTTGCCATTAATTACAATCTGCAGACATTTATGCAGATGACCTTAAATGTGCTGGATTGGGTGTCTTTAGTTGATGAAAGGACACTACTTGAGAAGATAAAGTCGCACCAATAGAGCAATAATAATATTGTGATGAGAATTTAATAATATTTCATTCTCGTCTTCTCTTTTTCTTATATGGCTTCACGTTATCTGTAAATGCAATGGACCTAACAAAATAAAATTATATGCTACAAATCTTTGTATGGGGGTTGGGCAAGTCTATTTCGAAACCCTCTCATAGTAAGACGGATTAAAATTTGGATTTATAATCAAAGCCAATAATATATTTATGATATAGCAAATATTATTGCAATATTAAATCCAATTGATCTCACGATAATGCTAATTGTATTGGTGTATTTACTATCTTCTCATAGTGATGTGATGGTTAATGTAGAGGACTCATTCAATTCACAAGTTTTTTATTTTAAGTAAAATCTTAAATAATACTCCCTCTGTCCGATAATAGATGTCTGGTTTGGGAACGATACGAGTTTTATGAAATGTAAAGGAATGAAAAAAGTTAGTAAAATGTGAGTCACACTTTTATGTTAATTTATTATTGAATACAAGTGGAATAAGTTAATGAATTATAAGATCAATTTATTAAAAATAGTAAAAATCAAATAAGACATGTAACAGCAAACGTCCCAAAATAGCAAAATAGAACTTTTAGTTTGATAGTTGGAGTGACGTGAGACAATTTTAAAGTGACTAGAGAGAAAAGAAAAAATGATTACGTTTGGAATTACGCAATAGTCCCATTAAAGAAGCAACAATAGGTTACGTAAGCACACCTTGAATGGTCGTCATTATCAACCACTTCCATGTATTTACAGGTTTTAGTTGACCTCAGTACACCACGATTTTGAAAGCACAATTGACCTTTTTTGTCGTGGTGGTGGTTTTTTGTTAGTAATGTGAACTTTTCATCTAATTAAATTTATAACTACTTCACTATTAAAATATTTTACAACATTAATGAAACCATTGAAAGTTGTATATAACTCCTCCTTCGCCTTACATATAAGTCTAATTAATGAGATTAGGTCCAAAAGAAGATAATAATTGTATTATCAATTTAATAGTTTTTGCCCTCATTTTGAAAAGGCAATTCCGGCTGCCGCCATCTAGAGTTCGTGGACCGACCAAATAAAGTCAACTTGGGGTGTTGGGCTTAGACTTAGTGGATTATAAAATAAAGTAATATTAATTGTACGAAACGCGTTATTTTGATTGTTGGGCATTGTTACTCTTCCCCTCAAAAAAGGGCAAAAACACGAAAATATAATTTAATTAAAACAATTCCCCACTAGATTGGTCGCAATAACGACATTTGGAATTATTGTTAGAAACACATATGTATGACATTTTAGTTACGTAATTTATGATTTGATTTCGGCCTACTCATCAATAGATATTGGTCTTATCATCATTACACGGTCACATCACTATTCACTACTTTACGTGTAAATAGTGGAAACTGGAATATTTATAATTAAGCACTAGTTTTTTTTATTGAAAATTAAATTAGCATATCAATGATATCTAGCTAGCAAGGGATGGACTCGTAAATTATATTTCCAAGATCCAAATAAGAACAGTGAAACAATAAAACTATGGACTTATGATAAATGTCTCATTTCATTTTAAGATAAAATTTGTAAATTTATATATACTTTTTAAATATTGTCCTAATAATTTAATTAATCTTTTCTCTTAAATAAATGTACCCAAAAGAAATTAAACAGTTTAAAATGGGACAAAAGAAATATCAAAATACAAACAGAAACTATCTTCAAGGCTTGATTAGTAATCGTAACCACATTGGGTTTGACCAAATGAAACGTGTTTAATTATTTTAACAAATAGTAGTACTATTTTGAAATGTGGAGGGCCTACTGCCCTGTTTGTCAGACTGTATGTGCGGCTCTGATAATATCACTATATGCATGATATATATTATTATAAAAAATAAAATGATACACCTAGAAAACGTAAAATTGATGGAGCGCTAATATTTAACATGAAGTGGCGTAAACGAATTAAATAACTAATATAATTATATAAAAAAAAAAGAATTCAAATCATCTGGATGCTGGAAAGAAAAGCACGGGTAGTTGATAAGCAAATAATTGAATAGTTTGATAATATTAAAAAAACGCTATTTATTAAAAACGTGTATCCATATATTTTTTTAAATAAATTACTTTTCTCAGTGAAATCAGTCATTTGACATGTGAAATATGCTAAACAGTGTGGGGATCCAAGTTCATTGGTGATTGCTAATTTAAAACGAGATGATTGTTAAATAAGTTATAATTTTTGAAACTTTTCAACGAAATCATCTTCATATTTTTTTTTTATCGAGATCAACACATTGACGAAATCGATCTATTAGTAAAAGAAAAATGTTTTACCAAATGAGATACCCTTTGTCGTCATAAAAACAATTAGGAACCATATCAATTATTCATCTTTTTGCGATGATACTAAAATGTAATTTATGTAATTCATAATCATATTTTATTTGAGCAACCACAGAGAGTTCAAAATATATTATACATATAGTCTTTCCAATATGGGATCAAAAAAGTGAAATTGAACAAGTAGGGCTTGTGAAGCCGTCACACGTAGAAATAACAACTGAGGTGAAATCAGGAGATGGGTCCCTGCCCCTGGCCTGACATTATTCACGAAGAATTGCTGAATACAATGGCACCCTCGTGAATTAACATTTATGATTGGAATCCTTCAAATTACTAAATCACAAATAAGGGAAACTTGTTTTGCTTTTCTCCATATATAATCTTTTTAATCGAAAACTTTGAAGTCGATATATAGTCCTTAAAGCTAGAATCAATTTGGAGTCTATCCATATACAAAAGCTATCAATCAGTGTGTGATTTTATGCTTGCCATGTTTCTGTAAATGGACCACTAAATTAGGGACAAATCGGAGTATCAGCGATGATGTGCAGATTTGACATTTAACTAAAAACATAGGGGTTGGCCAAACTTCTGTTTTTTTCAGGACAATAGATTTTTAGAATTTCTCCTCTTTTGTAATTCGGGTACCAATAATTCGACTATACAATATGGAGTCATTTAGTTCTAGTTTCGAGTGACAACGGATGACTCATAAAATAATCAAATATTTGATTTGCATGATTCAATTCGTGACGTATAATTATTTAACATCTTGAAATCGAGTTAATTATTTAATCATTCTTCCAATTCTATCAATTTTAACATCCACCAAACAAAATCCCCTTTAAAAAAATTGAATTGAATGATAAGACACGATTGATGAAACAAATAAATTTAGTTAAATGTTGCAATCGTGTTTTGATACGATTTATTTGTTTCACAAGAGACGACTTGGGTTTTCTATTTCACCTACATATTAAAAATTAGTAGTTAATTTATTATTTATTACGTATTAGTAGTGATGCCGTCTTGATATATACAGTCCATGATATAGGATAGAAGAATATGAATATAAAAATAACAATATTAAAAAGTTGTAGGCGACGAAGACCCAAAATGATGCAACTAATGCAAACACTATGTACAAAAATCAACCCCAAAACGTTTTTCCGATCTCCATTTCTGCTCAGTCAATCTTGAAGTAAACGTTTTCATTAAATTCAAAAAAGAAAAAGGGAAAAGGATGGAGTATTAAAGTCCTTCTAATCCAAAAATTCCAGAGGATAGAAAGAGACTCCGTCAAAGCCATAAAGCCCTAGCTTCTCTTAACCTCGGGACCAATTCGCCGGAGATATGAGCTCCCATCACCTGCTCCAGCCCTCCGAAAAGTTCTCCGCCGACAAACACGGCCGGGAACTGCGGCGCAGCGCCGACGCCGCCGACGATCCTCGATAACTGATTGGTTACGTCTCCTTCGTTGTGCTCGTCGACGTCGATAATGGTCGGATTGACGCCATGGCCGTTCAGCAAGAGCTTGACCACGTGGCACATGCAGCAGCCCTTCCGCGCGAACACCACCACCGCGTTCTCCGCCACTAGCTTTCTCAAATTCATGGCGCCAGCTACGAATTCTCCGCCAGATTCGTTGTCTCCAGGCGGCGGAATGGCGGATCCTCCGGCGGAGGCGGCGGGGGGGAGCAGATTCCTGTAGTGTAGCGCCTTTTGCATGGTGAGTGGTAGTTAAATTAGAGAGAGAGAGAGAGAGAAGAGGGGAAAGGGGGAAGAAAAATATGAGTGGGGTTGGCTATATAATTTGGAGGTGGGGGGTGGACTCCAACGTCAACGACTGTGACGTGATTTCGGACGTCAGGGTCACTGTTCACGACGTGTCACTACGTCATTTGGCTGGAGGCCCGCAGATTCTAAGTAACAACGTCCGTCAGATGACGGCAATTCGATACGGTCAATTGGTGATTAGTGGTTAATGAATAGAATAATGATGGCGATAATTGTTTTGGTTGATCTAGTGCTGCCAATTATAGAGTGGTGGAGTTTTCAAGAGCGGTTCCGATTTTCTGATCCATAGATGGTGTGGTGTGCCACTAAAGATGGATTTTGTTCCATCGATTGTGATATTTATTCGAAAATATTTCAATATTTATATAATTATAATTAGATATCCAACGTTTTATTTTTGGGAATAAAATGTTCTGTTAAAAAATTTCAGTGATCGAAACATTGATGTAACAACTGAAAATACTCATTGCTTATCGACATGACAATAGACGTCTGAAGTGTAATTTCTAACAAATTAATAAAAAAGAAATATGTTGACTTTAAAAAAATCGTTCAATATACCTAAATCCCCGATGAGGTTCCACTACAAAAAAGCGGAATTTACCGACGGATTTTTCCGACGGAAAGTATTCCGTCAGACTGTACCGACGGACTATTCATTGGTAGATTTACCGTCGATTTTACCAACGGATTGTCCGTTGGTAAATTTACCAAAAGATGCTATCCGTTGGTGAATTTAATATAAATTTAATTCATAATTAATTTAAATAAATAAATTAATTTTACCGACGGAGTTGTGTCCGTTGGTACTACCAACGGACGTCGTTCGTTGGTAATTTTATTTTAAATTTAATTTGTCTCACCTAAATACAAACCGGTTACTAAAGCCGGTTTTTAAATTTAATTTGACTCTGTATAATTTTTACAATTTGTAATATTCTCGGTGATATAGAAATTTACTAAAGCCGGTTAGGAATATCGAGTAGTTGATGGCGTAGCAGATTGTGTCGTTGTAGCGTTAATGCTTTAGGGCATTACTAATGGTGTGAGAGTCGACCCCTAGCGAGGTCAATGGGGTTCTTTAAGAAGATTCCGGACAATGATGTCCCTTATAGAGTTTGTTGTGTTGATGTTGCATGGAAAATGAACCATCCATATGTGAGTGAAGGAATGAATCAAAAAGGAAAGTGATACACTTAGGTGCACGGTTGAAAAGAAAATTATGATTCACTTATTGTCGACGGAGAGAGTATCTATTTCAATCCTACTTCCTGCTTAATTCCCTACTCGTGAAGCAAACCGCCTCTATATAACTTGAGAATCATTGGATGCAAAGTGGAGTGAACATAATGGGAGAGATTTTTAGCAATTTCCAAGGATCTTCTTATTATTCTATCTCTTTCAAGTTTCGACATAAATTTCCAAACAAAATTATGACTAGGATAAATTCAACACTGTGTGTAAATTAATTCACAGTTTCTGTGAGAATGACGTCTGCCTACTCTGCAATTCTTTAAGTGACTTCATGACTATATAACATAAGGAAATTGCACAACATCACCTCATTTTCTTGATAAAATATGTTGACACATTTTTCATTCCAAGCAAACCTCACCACGTGGAATATGTCATGAGATCATCTACTACGAGTTGTGTCACATCTTTTATATTCGTATCATTTATGCGTGTGATATTGGCTAAATTACATAGTAACTTACATGTCACATATATACTAACAAATGTCCTAATCATGCTTCTGAATTTACGCAAAATACTGACAGTTAGGAATAAAAGCATTCAAATAGAACACAATTACATTTGATGAAAACGATTAAACTCGTATGAAGATATTGTGATATGAATGAAATAACGAGTATAGGATAGGGAAAGCTTCGAGTGCCTTCAAACTTCATAAATTGGGAGGCAAAGATAGATAGAAGTCTCGCAAGCGACATTAGGAAAAGAGGGAGAGAAGGCTGAGATCGGCTATTAAGATCGAGAGATAGGTTTCAATATTCTCTTCATTACCCTAATCATCAACTACTCAACACGTGTATAAACTAAAGATCCTAGATTACAAAGGATATGGAACATATCAAAATGCCAAAGGAAAAATACGAAAGATCTTGATACACATGAAAACTTATGTCCGATCCTATCTTTCCATGCATGGGCCGTCTAACCCTACTTGTCTGTTGCAGGCCCACTGTATCTTCTTGGCCCAAAGATTCTCTTGATCGGCCCATGCTTGCTTCATTCGTGTGATTGATCTTCCAGTTCTCAATCATAACATATTGATGAATCACTGTCTATGTGGCAGGAACGAGCACCGAAAGGTCGGTTAAAAAGCCATTAGACCATACACGTGTGGAGTAGAGTGGACAAGTGAGCAGAGGTTGGCTAATGATATGGGAGATTAGGAATCTTCCACACTCACCAATTATTCCTCGATGAGACTTTCCAAGAATTCGTATTTATATTCCTCGGCAAACAAACAGTTCATATCTGACAAGTCTTAAACACTCAAGTGACAACATGTTTAATTCGTAGAACATGAGTTTCAAATTGGGCCAATTTGACCATGCGTTTATGATTTTGGGCTGAAAAGACTTTTATTCACTTTGCTAGCCCAACAAGATTTGGTTGTCTTTGGGCAGCCTGCTGTTTTGGCAAAATCTCAAATAAAAGAAATTTATGTTGTGGATTTATGCACATAAATCCCCTCAAAAAGATAATAAACTTATGCACATAAAGATAAATACTACTCCACAAGATTACCTTCAATATCTTTAGATCATTCACTCAATGCAACTTTCATTTTTTTTTTTTTTTTTTTTTTTTTTAAATGTATAATATGTTGCTGTACATCTTAAGCCTTAAGCTAGCTACATTCTACAGCCATCCTTTTCATTGTTCACATTAACTATATCGCAAATAAATTCCTCTATAATGAGCTCTCCGCCATATATTAATTTCACCATGTACAAATAATAAAGAAAAAAAGATGATAAAAAAATAAGAGACATGATCCAAAAGATAGAGCTGTACAATGGCGAAAACTAGACTCTGCTCAACTAGAAACCTTGAAAAGATCCGAGCTTGTGATGTTGCTGCTGGTCTGATCTCTCAATGCCTTCATCATCGCTCGTATAATCCAAATCCACAGACAGTGAGGCATCAAGATTAGCAAATGAGGGAGATGATTCCACCGATGCATCCAAGGAACGCGTTGCCAAATCTCCTCTCCTCGTAGCCAAGTTTCTCTTGGCTTTTGCGCGCCATCTCTTGAGCCCTCCAACCACTTTTTCAGGGAACACAGAATTTCCCATGGATGTTCCCATCTGTCAATAACAACCAGTTGAATGAATAATATGGCGAGAAACCGACAACTTTAGGAGTTGGTATTGCTTCAAATATGTATACCTGAGTGACTAAAGCATACAAGGGGAGAGTGACATAGCCGCAGAGAATGGGAATCAGCACTCCCATTGCTATCTTAATCACAATATCTTCAGTTTTGCGGTGGAAGCACGACCTCAGTCCAAACTTGTACTACCCATCAACCAACATATATGTTAGTCACAAGAATGAGTGCTCTAAAGAGAGAGAGAGAGAGAGAGAGAGAGAGAGAGAGAGAGAGTCACTGTTCTGATACTCACCCAAGACCATGCGAAGAATGCCAGTTGAAATGAGTTCTGCAAACGAAGATGAAATTATTCATAATCCGATGTGAGAAGAAGTAGATTAGCAAGATTATCATGATCAAGAAAATAGATAAGTACCTGAAACAAGACGAGGTGCATGAGGTGGAGGAGGAATTTAGGGTGAGCAAACCAGAAGAAGTGATCGCTTGGTCTAACAAGCAGGGTTCCTCTGATTACGTGGGACTTATCACTAGTGTCTAAACACATTTTCGTGATGATACCTTGTAGCTTAGTGCCAGCAATGAGCAGCATCTGCGACAGACAAGGGATTAGTAGGCTATATATCGGACTACTGTAGCATCAGAACATGATCTATGTTCACATCTTACCACTAACGGGATGAAGGGGAGCCAAACATAGTTATGGAATACTGCAATTAGAGAAGTAGGCAATTCGGTTAGCTTAGCTTTTGGAATTTGCAGTGTACAATTGTTTTTTGTTTAAGCCCTACCATATGCATTGAAGAATATGAAGAGCACAGAGAACACCCAAATCCAGAGACTGAAAAACAGAAGCTGACATTATCAGTGATGAAATTTATATTTAGTCATTCGATTAGCAATGGTGTAGACTGTAGTGGAGGGAGGAAGAATTACCGCATACCAACCGCCACCTCAAAATCTATCTCAAGTGCTCTCTTGAGATACTTCTGGAAATCAAAGTAATTTCCTTCAGCGAAATGAGCCTGAATAAAACAATAATAGCATAATAAGGTGACAAGATCAAAGTTGATTCAGTAGTAACATTCTGAAATACTGTACAAGTGAAATCAAGAAAGTACGTACTGTGATGAAGCCATGTCGAAGAGTAAGATAGTCTACTTGGTAGACGGATCCAAAGAACTGTCGAAGAAAATTAACCTGCCAAAATTTTCAAAACATCAAATACTGATCCGACCATAATCATAAAAGTTTTGAGAGAGCACTTAATCGAGTATTATACCGGCAGTCGCAACAATCTGTGTTCACTCCAATATCTAAGATGCCTCCTTCCAAATGAGGTTTGATGAATGAATTGGAACCTCCTTGGATCTAAATCATAAAAAATAGACACTCTTGTAAAATCTATGTCAATACATGCAGAGAAAATTAAGTTGACATCAATATCATAAATAAGAAAGCAGGTCAAATAAGGCAAATGTCAAAGAAGGAAAAAATAAACTTACCGTTTGAAAACTGATATTCCAAGGTCTTAGTTTCAGCCTCCCAATGTTCCCATCTCTTCATCTGAATACGCAATAATAATACTTAAATGAAATGAGCCAAAAAGGTCGTAACTAGTCATGAAAAGAAAGTTCAACTCTATTGAAAAACAGAGTTGAAAAGGTCCCATTGTTCTAGAGATGAAGAATAAATGTGAAGAAAGTGAAAAGTTGTACCTTTGCGGCACCAAGACTGAAGGTGAGTAAAGTGGACAAAACGTGGAAGAAAGCCAAGAAAAATATCAAGACCTGAAGCTCCTGGACACCGGCCCTCGACATCAACGACATCTTCCCCTGTATTTCACAACCATCAATCATAAAAAAACAGCTGATAGTTCTGATCAAACTCAATAAAGATAAGAGGTTTATACATTTTCTTCACATTTAGGTTCCTCCTCTTCGTCGGTTGTTAGGCTCTGGCAAGGAAGAAAAGATTCCGCAGCGCTTTTTGGTATGCATATGGTTGCAATTGGCTTCTCCAGCATCACCAGCGAGAACGAGATAAACCCCAAAAGCAGCAAGTCTGCATTATCACGCCTAAATTACTCGGAAATATATATATGTATGAAAGAAAAGACAAGAACCCTCCTCCTCACCTGATTTGATCTTGTTGAGTGCTTCAAGGAGTGATTTTCTCCTCTTCCTCCCCAAATACTGCACGCAAAATATGAAGTAATTAATCAACAGCGTGCATATAAACATGGTCAAATTCAACTATATATAAACATATACTATAAAAATGGGGGATTGCAAAATGTAACCTTTGCCAACAAATGAAGGCCGTGCTCCAAAAGAATGGAAATTGAAATGAGAACGAAGCAAACCGTGGCCACCGCCCATGTCGGCGTCCTCTCGAGACTCGCACTTTCTTCTCCGCCACTTTCACCAGCCATTCTCCGTCGCAGATATGTAGTATATATAGTTTAAACTATTGTCGGAGAAATAGAAATAATTTAGAGAAGCCCCAGCCCTTTGAAATGTATATAAAGAAAGGGATAGGGGGAGAGCGCTGCCGAAGCGCAGGTTAGTCAAAAGGAGTGGGGTCCACCTGAGTACGGGAGCCATGACGGAGGAGAGGATCAAACATCAAAGTAGAAGAAGTCGGGCCGTACGGTGAAGCCGACGAGGCGTCATGGTCACGCCCACCAGTTGAATGCTTGCACATGTTTGGAAAAAAGATTCACCGTGTGAACGGAGGAAATTTTCCAAACAAACGTACTACTGTACTGTTGCTGGATAACGCGGAAAAGGCTGGAATTTTCTTTTCCCTAATTAAATTTTAACGTTCATTTTGCTGCTGGAAAAAATGAGTTCCTATATTCATAATTTGAAATTTTAAATTATTAAATCTTTCAAAAATAATTACTACTCCCTCCATCCCAAAAGTAGAATCGCTTATTCTTTTTTGTTTATAGTCCTCACTCGGGTGGGGAAAAATACCGAAATACTGCTATACCAGACTTATCGTATCAAAAAATACCAAAAATATCGAAATTATATAACCATAAATTTTGGTACAATATGATACCGTACCAGTATGAAAAAATATTTATAATATTATACAATTTCGGCATGAAGTGATATTTCGGTATAACAGTATGTTGTATCAAAATTTGATATGCCGTAATTCACGGTATACCGGATTTTGGTGCGGCATACCGAAAACACGATACGTTGAAAATTCTCCATACCAAAATTTCGGTATATACCGAAAATTTTGATAAGGTAATGGTATGATATTTACTTATACCAATATTTTCGATACGACGTATACAGTATGACAGTTTCGGTACGATATGCCTTACCGACCCACCCCTAGTAGTAAGTGTTTATCAAAAGATGATTAAATTACTTTTTCCCTAATGTACCCCTATTTGAGAATCTTAGTAAAAATCCACCATTTAAATTGATTCGATGAGGATATAATTGGTGCCTTTTATTTTTCGTATTGTTATGAAAATGAAAAAATGAGGTTGCAAAGTGTAATTTTTGCAAAAAAGAGAAAAGAAAACTCCAATTTTTTTTTTAAAAAAAAGGAAACACTTTGAATAATTTAGGTGGCATTTCCGCTAAAAATGTATGCATGTATGTTCCCAAAATTTTAGCTACTGTTAGGTTATTTAATCATTCTCCAAACTTTTACATCAACTATACAATCATTATTACTGGCTACGTGTTTCCATTTCATATAGGGTAGCCTTCAACTTAATAAAACTTGTATTACCGCCGCCAAAAGCCAAAAACCAAAAACCAAAAACCAATGAGGTAGGCAGTAGGCTGTCCACTGTTTTGAGTATTGGGAAGAAAAAGGTTTAATTTAATGTACTAAAGAATATAGTAATTAAATTAGCAATAACCCAATTTTCTAACCTAATGCATTAGAGTTGATCAGTTAGGATAATACTCAATCAATAACTAAGGATTCTTGCATCATAAAATCATTTCACATAAATAGTTACAGAAGCACGCACTCATGCAAACCAACATTTCCTTTGTCGATAGAGGAGTTTTGAGTAATCAAACAGTTTAGTTGCAATCATAGTAGTACACAAATATTATCTATCCAGATAATTTAGTGGTGATTTACACTTAAAAGAGGATACAGTAGTCAGTGACATGATTTTAGCACTGAGATACATAAGAGTAACCTGCCAGCAATAATACACACATAGAAAAGCATTGTCATCAACCAACTACTTGCCAAGTGGCACTTCTTCAAATCTTCTTCCCACCTTCAATTCCACCTCAAACAAAAACATCCCACTCATCTTATCCTTGCATGAATCTTGAACTAAAAAGTAACAGCAGCAATAGCAAGGATACCTGCGGTGGAAAGAGCTGCTGCTCACTTCTCAGCCTCCATATGTGTTTAGAGAGCGATATCGAGAAGCCTGTCTCTCACCGCGTGCATGTCGCTAGGTTTAGTACAACTGCTAACCATAACCTTTGTCACTAAAGGAGGTTGATACAGTTGTTCTTCACTGCTCCCATGACCATAAGCAGAAGCAGATGCAGCGGCCTGATTATCTGCCTTTCCAATTGCATTCATCCCCTCGGTCAGGGGGAACCCAAAGAGCCTACAACTGTCTTTACACATCGACACAAAATTCTGGCTGTCCCTAAATAGCGGTTGAGTAAGGAGTGGACGATGAGTTGGCACCAATGGGCTATGCGCTTCAGGGACTTCAGGGGCTCCAGGGGATCTGTATCCATGCTGCAGATTGTCCTTTGGGTTGATTTCGCATGGTGCAAACTTCTTTAGAATTCTTTGAGAAAGATGGAATGAATCCTGATTGCTAGTCTCGTGCTTATTCTGATGGCCATGAAGCAGCGACGTAATTTGAGAGCTTTGAGGACTTGCCTGCTGCAACAATAGTACTGAAGAAGGTGATAACCCTCGAACAATTGATGGCGAAAGGTGGGGACTGACATTGTACTGGGGTGCGGTGGACAAGCAATTGCCATTCCTGGACACCTGAATCCCATTAAACACATTACTAGCATTCTTTTCCTGTGGGCCTCTTCCATATGACAGGATTGGCGTGGTTTCTTGACCTTGCAAGACCTTACGGAATTGAAAGGATTCGCCTACAACAGTTCTCTCCAACGAATTCCGAGCATCTGCATGATGTTGCCTGATGCTGTTTCCGCCAGCATGAAAGCCGCTGAGGCTAGGATATCCCCTAATGTCTGATAGGTGATTCCGGGAAGCTTCAGCTCCGGCATATGGAGAACCGAAAGGAAATACTTCTTGACCTTGCAAGACCTTTTGGAACCTTAGAGGCTCTCCAAAGTCTGAAACATCATTCCCATCTGTAAGAAGCACACAATAGCTATTAGTCTCAAAGAAGCTATTTCCCATTCAGGTAGATTGGTAACAAATGGGGAGAAAAACCAAGCTCAAGCCTAGGATGAATAAGGTGTGAACCTCTGTGAATGGGAGCATCGGGCTTTGCTGCTGGGAAGCCTATTCTATTTCTTTTGGTGCCAGGCAACGCAAAGCAGTTGGGTCCAGACATAGGACCAGCCAGCTCAATCTCCCAAGGAGAAACCCTATTAAGATGACTGACCTCCATATCATCCCATCTAACCTACATCAATCATTTGAAGTTTCTATTATACTAATACAGCACAGGATATAACATGGTATGTTAGACACAATCAGAAACAGAAAAACTTAATTATATCCATCCTTCAAATAGGTTAACTGAGGGACTACTCCGACCATGATGTATGTCACAAGAAGCCTCTAGTCAATTTTGCTCCAGATAAAACATAAGCAAAGATAATACAATTATGATATGGTATAAGCCTACATCAACCAGAAACTAACCAGTAAGCATTTCCACTTTGAACCAGGCCATCTTGCAGGATCCACATCACTGACGCCGACAATGAGGCCACTGCTCCTGCCAAAGTAAAATTAGTCTCCTGATATGGTATAAGCACGAAAAGCTTAAAATGAAAGAAACCAACCTTCTCTCAGACGAATCTTCTGTTTCAAAACGAATTTTGAACCTCATTCCACACGAAAAACTTTGTGTAAGGCTCTTGCAGAACTTGTGACGAGGCACAATAATATCTGAAGACCGCACTCTGCATAACATGACTATAGAATGAGACGCATGAAGTCAAAAAATAAGTATAAGAAGACAAGCATATAATCTTAGTAAGAAAACAAGTTGAAGAAAGTATATTTTTTACCACAACAATGGCATACACCCACAACCAAATGAAAATTAACAGCAACAAAGGATTCTGCAAAGATACAGTAAGAAGAAAAAACAAATCCAGCCATAATCACGAAAAGGTAAACAGGGGCTGTCCTTGCAGACCCCTCTGTTGTCCGAATTCTATTAACATCAAAAGAACAGACAATTGAAAAAATAATGACAGCTTAAACTGATATTTAGCACAACAAAAAGAAAAAGAAAAAGAAAAAGAAAAACATTCAGTAGGCTCTTTGTATACGACATCGAGCCCAAATATACTTTCCACAGAAGCTAATATACTTTCCCCAGAAGCTTAGGGAACATAACCGACAATCGAGTGATTTAAGAACTATATCGGCAAGTCACCTGGTAACTAATATACCTTGGATTATAACAAATGTCAAACGTGCTCCGAGTGGTTATCGCATTCACTACTGCAGCAATGCTGCTAGCGTTGAACTGTTGGCCAGTGGTGGGGAGGGTAGTAGCACTACTTTTGATTTGCACAGCTCTACGAATTCCAAGCCTGAGTTCTCCATCACCACCTCTGCAACAATGTTCCGTTGTAAGAGTCCATCAATATAACTATAGCCTAAGTAAGTGCATGATCTTCCAACCTTAGAAAAAGGACAGCATCTCCAGAAACCAGCTTCTTCTTATTGACAAATGCACTCCAACCAGTAGTCAGTAAATGCCTTCGAGGCTGACCTGTAAAACAATAAATATTGAGATTCTTTTACTAATACAAAGGGTTCGAATAGCGCTCAATATATTGTGACCACCCAATTAAGCATTATTATTCACCTCTGTAGATATGCCGAAACTTCCACTCAACTCCATGTAAATCCTTAGCAACAAGCTCCTGTGAAGGCCTCTGTTGTTTATAATCCTATGAACAGAACAGAACAGGTCAGCATTTGGACATACATTGAGATTTAATCAATTTTACGTCATTGTAAGCTCAAAGATAAATCCTTGGGGGGGGGGGGGGCAATTAGTGTTGCTTTAGCTACCAGTGGAGGAAAGCAGTCCTCAGCAGCACGACGAGGAACAGAAAATCCACCATGTGTGCTAGTATCCGATGCGGTAAGAGTTTTGCAGAACATGTGGGGTGTCATAGTCTTTCCTACACCTTCAAGATCTTCGTCTTCAGCCTCAGATTCCATTATGCCTTCTCTCCATTTTTGCTCAATCTGCTAAAATGAATTTACTTGATAAAAAATCTCTTTAGATCACAGGAGTATCTTGATGATGATACCAGAGAAGGCAGACCATTATTGATAACTATATTACCCAAAAACAGAAATTTGAGCGTCTTTAAGAAGGAAAAATGACACTTTCTAATTATGAGGAAGAAAGATTAATTCTCTTGAATAGGGAAAAATCCCACGTCCAAGATTAACATTAAATTCATTCCCAAGAAAGATAAAACTCCTAAATTGATCGATTACCAAATCAAAATACCGGATTAGAGTGGAACCCAAGCAAACTTCCAAATAAATGTATATCTGGCTTGGGGGGATTAAACATGGAACCCGCAATGTCTTCACACCTATGTTTATACTCATTTAGAAAGGTTCTGACATTTATCCAATTTCAAAAAAGGGGAAGCTGAAACACCAGCATTACATTACAAAAACTGATTTATATGTCAAAAAAAAGATAGTAGCGTTAATTAATTAGACGTAGAACTTAAATTTTCTACATTTTTTTTTCAAAAATTCAACATTAATGGCAAACAGAACCGCAGGTGCAGTCATACAAAAAGAATGCAATTCAACGGTCTGAAGATTATCTTGCCGTACCTGTTGATCCGGAACGAGTGAAACCTGTGCGTACACCTCATCACTTGTTGCATCCGCCTACCAATAGAACCTTCAACACTTCAGTACAACTGACGACAAAAATTCAACAATTCAACACCAGAAAAGGAGATAAAATCGAACATACATGGAGTTTAACATCAACAACGCGGCAAAAGACGTGGGGAGGGAGATCATAAGTTACGGCAGGGTGCTCAGGGAGGTGTTCTACATGTCCCTGGGGGAAATAGACGACGGCGCTCCCTTTCTTCGGCAGCGAAATCAGCGGCCCCGCGCATGCGTGCCACAGCTCCATAGACACCGATGGCAGCGACGACGACGCCGTAGCCAATTCCAAGTTCCCGGAGGCCACCGACGATGACGGCGAACCATAGGCCGACGCCGTTTCATCTTCATTATTCACAGTGTTCAAATCGATCATACCGCACATCATATTCAAACCCTAACCACCACAAATCGAAGAGAATTCCGAGGATTAATAGGTAATTATCAGCTGCTGCGAGTTTCTTCTACTTTCCGTATACAAGCATATAGAGCAAACAAAATGTGAGCTTACATAGAAGAGAGAGAGAGAGAGAGAGAGAGAGAGGGAGGTTGAGAGAGTACCTTTATTTAACTTAGCAGCTCTGCATTAGCTTTCTCTCACTAAAATGGAACTGCCTTTCTTCACTGTACATCAAATCAGACTTTATTAACTCGTGTATTTAAGTAAGTTGTATTAATACAAAACTATAAATAATTTAAAGGACGCTACTCCCTTTTCCACAAGCCTACGTACAAGATATCTTTTTCGTAATTTAATTATAAAAAAATGGATAATACTATCGTCGATATAAATTTATATTAGTATACAATAAATATGCGAAGCCTGCAAGTGGCAGCGGCAGCAGCAGCTGCAAAGAGCAGCGCTGCAACTGCTGGGCGAAGGAAACAGCTACTTCTGATGATGTATGTGTGTGGCAGAAATGCGTGATTGTTTTTTTGAAATACTTTAGATATATAAATATATTAGATTGTATATTAGGCTATATAGCTTTAGCCTACATGAACTATAGATACACCCAACTGTATGTATTGATTGGACTGTAGCACTGTGATTTTTTGGGAGTTAGTTGAGGGGTATGGGGGTTGTATGAAAGGGGACGACTAAGAGAAAATGTAGAGAGAGAGAGAGTGGAGAAGAGAGAGAAAGAGAGAGAGGAGCGCTCTGTGTACAAAAGCCCCCTTTATTTTCGGGGGATGTCTATTCTGTCCCCTTCCACTTCAACAAATCTCCCTCGTGTCCCTTTGCCTTATTTAATTCACTTTCAATTTTTTAATTTCGGCAACTACTTATTTAGTTATTTTAAGCATAATTAATATAAAAGTTGACCCACATCAAAAAATTAATTTAAAAAAGACAAAAAAAAAGAAGTCGTTTGTTTCCATCCAATAATCTCTCACAAATCTAGAAAAATGCAAGAAACATAAAGATATTGATTGAATATATATTAATACGTACTCCCTTCGTCTGCCATTAAAAATCTCATTTTGGTAATCCGTCATTATATGTCCCATTTATTGGTGGACGGAGGAAATACTTACATCATGACATATATATCAGCGTTCCACTGTAGTTATGGTGCAACAAGAAACAAGTGCTGCAATTAAATATGATATTTAAAGTGAAAGTTTGGTAAAGTTTGTTTTAGCTGTCAAATTTGGCTAGGTACCAAAGTCGCATTACCTGAAATGTTTAATTGCTTATTCCATTTTCTTCTACTTGGTAACTAGTTTGTCTCCACAAATCTTAGTTTGGCCTCACAAATCATAATGGTTTAGGGTTTCTCAAATGGCTCTCATGATTCTCAGGGGCTATTATCTGTTTTTGTTGGGTCAATAAAGATAGCAATTAGGCCCTATTTTTAGTAGGAAAAGATGGTCCCAATTTTTTGATTCCTTTACCGCCTTGCATTTTGTTTTGCAATCAAATTCTGCACATGAGATGTTGAGAAATAATGGATGTCCGCGGTTTTTTTCCTTGTGATATAAAATATCTACACTTTTAATTTCATATAGAAAATAAAATAAAATTATTGCTCAAGTTTCTCAACAACTCAATAACCTTAAAATTCATGATCCTAGAAAGAAAAATTACCGAATAAATAATAAAAGATAAGGTCGAAAAAAGAGTAGAGGGTTTGGATCTCACAATCTTTTTTTTTTCAAGAACGTAAAAAATGTGAAATTGAATTGAGCAATATTCCAAATAAATAATGTTTAGTAGAATCGGGCAAAACTATTAATTTTGTCAAAAAAGGGAGTGTATAAATAAAAGAGAATTTTCTGTATTATTAAAAATCGAAGTATTTTTCAATAAAATTAAATATATGTCAACTATAATTGAATAACCAAATACAAACAACTTGTTGGAAGAGTTTATTGCAATGAAAATGTTGATGTGCTATTAAAGCACAGCCCCACTATTACAAATAGTGATCCATCCTTTTAATTTGATGTTATTAATATGTATCACGTTTTTTTATTATATTATAAAATAAGACGTTGTTCTGATCGAGCAAAGGTATAATGAAATTAAGCCCCCTATTACAAATAGTGATCCATCCTTTAATTTGATGATATTAATATGTATCACATTTTTTACTATATTATAAAATTAATCGTTGATATGATAGGAGCGGTTGTATAATGCTATTAAAAGTTCACAAAAACCCACTTAGAGATAATGCCGGTAAAGAAGCCGTGAGCCGACAATAGGACAGGTCCTAAGGCTAACCTTAACCTAGCCCCAAAAAAATCAGCCATAATTCAATTTCCAGCTGTCACGTCAGTATTTTATTTTTCAGACACAACACTATTATCTCAGCCCCAAACAATTCAGCCTCAAATCAGCCACAACTCTATTTTTTTATTTCATCATTTTTTACTATTCTTTAATTTCATATATTTATTTAAAATGTAAAATTTGTAAATAACGAAAATTACTTTATAAAAATTCAAAAATTACTTAATTAAAATTCCTAAAATTACATAA